>ML991846.1:0-137766 GCA_010094025.1 Viridothelium virens | reverse complement strand
TGAGTGCAGGGGTAGCGGAGTGACTAAAATATACTAGAGGTCATCCCCACCACCCGACCGGGCGCACCACCCGACCACCCCACAAACTCAATTTCATCATGTCTTTGAACGCCAATAACTCCACGGATTCTGAGAATTTTCGGTCGGCGATTGCTGCATTAGATGCGCAGGAAGTTTCCAATTATTCTGAGATAGCTAAAAAATTCAATGTGAATAGAACAACGTTATCACGTCGCCACAAAGGTCTCTCGCAGTCTATTTCTCAGGCACACCTAATTTGCTAAACCAAACTATCACAACAATAGGAATGTGCTCTAATCAGCTATATAAATAAGCTTTCACAGTGTGGTATTCCTCCTATATTAAAATTAACTCAAAATCTGGCTGAGAATCTATTAAAAAGCACAGTTGGAAAGAGCTGGCTTTCACGGTTTATAAAACAACATCACAAAGAGCTGGATAGCCTTTTTTTAACCTCTTTTAAGCTCGCATAAAAGTAAGCAGATAATTATCAGCATCTCAAGCTTTACTTTGACCTAGTAAGTTAACTAATTTTTGTTATTTCTAGCCTAATATTAGTGTAGATAGAGAAAAAATTGGCTGAATACAATATTCTCCTAAAGAATATTTACAACATAAATAAAAAAGGTTTTTATATTGGCCAACTTAGTAAGATAAAAAGAGTATTCTTAAAAGCAGCCTATAAGTAAGATATTTTAAAAGGAGCTGGCGTGGATAAGAACCAAATATAGGTAATAATTCTAGCATTAATCTTTATAGCCGGCAAAGTACTACTACCTACTGTAGTTTTTAAAGCTAAATCTAGCAATCTCCAAGATACCTGGTTATAGGATTTTAACCCAGTAAAGCACGCCTGCAGCTTTACAAGCTTACTTACGGGTTGGATAAATAATAAGATAGGACTTTATTGGCTCTTTAAGGTGTTTAAAAAAAACATAAAAACAACAGCATAAAATAGATAAGATTAGAGGCTTCTTATTATTAATAGCTATAGCAGCCATATTAATAGCACTTTTCTTAAATTCTGTAATAAACACTGAATCCTTATTGCAGTATTCCCACCTTATTTAACTCATCACCTTTAACCCCTAAACATAAGCCTATTCAGCCCTCTTGCTATCTACTATTCACAGAATTTGGACAATTAAATAATAAGATCTTAAGGCCTAACACACCTCCAGAAATTGGATTTCTTTATGCTTTTTTAGCCTGCATTTAAGAAAGCTTTCTCACCGTCTAATATTAAGAGTGGGTGGCAAAAAGTAGGCCTCCAGCCGTTTAACCTAAATATTATTTTTAAACAGATATTAATATTACTAAATAAACATCTAAAGCAAGATCAAGCCTCTAGCTTATATTCCTCCTCATATATACCTCCGGCGGTTATAAGAAAGCTGCATAAGCAGTATGTTATACAGTTAGACCTTACACTTTAAAGTAAGATTAATCATATTACAGCAAAGTTACTTAAGTTCTTAGCAGAGAATTAGGTGTTAAAATATAAAATAGCAGGTTTTAAAAAGACAATAAAGCTTTAGGAATAAAAGCAGAAAGGTTAAAAGGTGTTAAAAATACCTAATAAGCATAATAGTGCAGTTATCTATACTCCATTAAAAGTGAAGGCTATTTATAACGCTATTATCAAAAAAGATAAGGCTAAGCAATAAAAACATCATCAAAGGCATAAGTGACAGCTTCAAAAATAAGCTGCGAAGCAAATAAAAGTTGAAGCTAAAGCACAGCGTTGATGAGAGTGTGAGGAAGCTCAATCTAGGCGCTGTTTGCAGAGAGAGGCTGAAGCTCGGCGGAGAGAGGAGGCTTTACAACAGCAAGCAATCAATAGGCAGGTCCAAAATAAGGCTAAACACCAAAGGAGATCTAAACAAAAGCAGCTGCCACTATCAAATCAACTTCAAAATAATGTGGTGGAGGTAAATCTCCAAGAGAGTGTTGCTAAAGCTTCTTCTAGCTCTGGACGACCTCAACGCCACAAACGCCCTCCAAAATAGTTTTCTGAAGGATTTTGACGACTCAAAAAATGCGCCTAATTAAACTGCATAACCTAATGTAATTTATATTGTTCTAGCTACTCTAGTTGTTGAGATATCTGAGATCGAAGTTGAGGTGGTAGAAATGAATCGGGGTGGTCGGGTGGTGCGCCCGGTCGAGTGGTGGGGAATACCCGTAAGGGACTGCTTTATCGTAGAGACCAGGACTGGACAAATAACTGTAAGAAAAAGGTACAGTAAGACGCGCGCTTATAAGCGTACTGTTAAGTCTATGTCCGACCGCCGAACATATCGTACCTCTTAAGGTAAACTCCCATGCCTCTCACAAGGAGGTAAGTGTGACAGGCACGACAGGTCATGTTATATGCCCCGGCAAAGCTGCCTGTTTCGGTTGGAGGCGGGAGTTCGTAATTACATTCCTTAGTAATATGTGCTTAGCGAGCCGCAACATTGTCGGAGAAAGAATCTTTCTCTCGTCCCTTTCAATACTCTATGGCGAACTTCAACATTATGGAACTTAAGTGTGGTGCTCACGAACCATCGACGAAAACAAAAAGTGACGCGATTGCAAATCCAGGTGCAGAGGGAATAGCTCGTGATTACGCTGTCGCAGCAAGTGGATAAACCGAGCCAGTATTGCGTAGAGCTTGAGCCCGACGAGTGTGCTTTGTTCTATTGTTGAAATTTCAACCAGTCTTCATCTTATCACTCTACTCAGAACCGATTGTGGTAGTTATGGTCTAGACCTGTGGAGTCTATGCAGTACTTGATCGATTTACCTTTCTCTGATCTCACCACTGGACATCCAGTAGCTATCTGCTTTACGGAAATCATGGAGCTTCCCTGGCGCTGCCTCACAGAGGACCCATGCTCAACGGTACACTGTTGGTAGGAGCCATTCTCAAGACGGAGATATTGTGATCTGATCTTCTGTAAACTTGCCGTTGGGCTGATCTAGATGCCGAGTGCTTTGATCGCCAGGATAGGGGAGGGTTTCGCATCCGTCAATGATGCGTTGACTTCATTCAGACCCATTTGCGCTTGTGTTGCAGCGGGCAATTTACTCTGCGTAACCCTCCTGGTATTGGAGAGAGGGACCAGCGGAAAACTCTGCAGGGAAAAAAAGAGAAATGATGAAATTAAACTTTCATCTGGTGCGATTGTTTTTCTCCTAGCCAGTGGCTTTCGAAAACGGTAACGGCGTAAGTTCGGATGACAGAGGGGAGGGAAGGCAGGCACGCACTTCTGTACCTTCTGCTCTGATCATCCTGTCCCGTAGCTAAACCGCACCGTCAGCTATCCGACTGTACCACTGCTTGACTGTGGAAATGGACGCAACCTTACGGTGCAATTCGCTGAAATGCCGGGAACAGTTGAACGACCGGGCAGTAGTCACGACCTGCAGGTGAGCATTGTGCGAAGATGCCAAACAAAGCCTGCTTACCCTCGCCTCGAAGCCATATATTCTGTGTACCATGCTCAGAATCTACGAGTCTATCCAACCCAGGAGGAGGTCCGCGCATCTGTCCAGCTTGCGAAGCTCACTTGGCTAATCCGGATGATGTCGTCGTTACTCAACTCAATCCAACGGAAGATTATAAGACAAGCGTTCTAAGCGGTCTCAGCCCTAGCCTCATTATGGAATGTTCAGGCCGTGGACTGGCTTTTTACAGCTATCAGACGGCACAGGAAATGTTGGTGATTAGTGAATTTATCTCCTTGTCTTGCCAGCTACTCATCGAAGCAGTGTCTATCAGGAGTTCTTGGCAAAGAGTTTGACCGAAAAGTACACCAATTTGAGCGGTCATATGGATAAGATTATCCATGATGCCAATTCTGAGATTGTGCACTTCCGCGAGAAAATGGGCGGTATGTACACAGACGTACTCTGTCTAATCCTTGCTGATGCAAAGCGACAGCTATGCAAATAGACCAGAAGAACCTCGAGCAAAAGAATCATGAGCTTATGGAGGCATTCAAAGAGAAGAACAGAAGTCAACAACAAGTGCAAAAACTCTATCAGTCCCTCAAGGCACAAGTCATGGCATCTCGAGTCGCCTTCGCTGCCTCAGACGACGCCGAGAACACCATCAATACTGCAGGAGCGAACAGATTCGCTGATCGGGTTGGAGGTCCCGGCCTTGGGACTCGGACACCTCCATTTTCTGCTGATCCTTTGACGCTAAGTGAGCACCATCGCCGAATGGGGAGTCACGGTTCCGGTGGCGGCAATGGAGAGCGTGTTGGACCAAACTTCGTCAGTCGGAATTACAGTCCCCGTAAGCTATTTTTCCTGAGTGGAAAATTCCATGTGCTAATGTATAGCAGAGCATATCCGAGAGACGCCGTCTGCTCACCGCACGCGTTTACCACGACCACTGTACGGAAACTTCGGCTCCAAGGATGTGAGAGAAAATGACGGGAGCGGCCTTTCTGGTCCTAGGGGAGCTACTCGTCAACCACTACGTGACATTCAGCCCAATGCGTTTTCGCACCCTAGTGGGAACGGATACGGCATGACGGCTGGACTAAAAATGGGTCGTCAAACGAACTTTCCACTTGGCCAAGCTAATGCACAATCGTATCGACACGGAGGGCCAAGTAATGTCAATCTCCGATAGGCAATGGCTCTTGAACCTTGACTGAATATGATCACAACTCTGCAATTCTCACTCAATCGGTGTCGTGGCAGACGAGCGGAGTTTACACAGGTCAGCTTCATAGCTCCTTTCATAGAGGGTCGCGTCCCTCACAGGTATATAAAATACCCCGTCCAGTTGCTATTGTCAACAGCACGGTCTCGGGAAATTTGAAACGTGGAAGTGGTGGGGGTGAAGTGATCCACCAGTGCCTCTCAAAAGTTTTAAGCCTCCATCACAGCTGATGTGGGTAAGGCAGATTTGCTGCATGACATTGTGTCTGCTTTCATGTATACCAATGGCTGTCTAACTCAATACTGTTGTTTCGCGTGTTTAAAACAGTTGCAATCCTTGATTGTGAAATCTTTGTCCCGACGGGGTCTATTGTGTGCTTTTGCTCATTCGACGTCAATTTAATCACTCCACCTCCATTGTCAACAAAGAAGATGACGCATACTTCCCGCCTTCTTATTTAACTTCCTTTGCTCACAACTCTCTATTGTCGCCTTTACCAATCACCACCAAACCTGACAAGACAGAGAATAAAGGCAGCGACGCCCACTTGCTTTCATTCCCAGATTTTCCCTCCAACTCAATTCTACCCACTATCAATTCTTCCCTACATCCGACTTTACCCTTCAACTCAATTCTTCCCATTACCGATCCTACCCTACATCTGACTATTACCGTCAACTCCACCAATCCATTCTAATACCATCCTGCCTCTGAATTTACCTTATCTCACCCTACACTCTAGCAAAACTTAGTTAGCTTCCATCTGAAGAGTAAGCCATGGCTAAAGCATTTGGAATGAATCAATCAGCTTACGTTAAAGAGTACAATGTCTACAATTCCGTCGCAACGAAAGATCCTCACGCCCAAATCCCGGAGGCAAGGGGCAGCTAAGCAACCAAGCGAGGAGCCGATCATGGAGGCGATCATGGAGGAGCCCACAACAGGGCAGGCATCGGAGGCCCCAGTTGACCCGGACTCTGATCCCCATCAGCTGCAAGCGTTCATCGACGAATTCGAGCGACTGTATGACGAGGGGTTGTTCGAGGAAGGGGGACCCTTGACAGAGGAACCAGGGGAACAGCCTCTGGCCGAAGCTGTTGAGGGCCAGAACGACGCTCAGCCGATCGGACAAGCTTCTCAGCTGCAGTCC
Organism: Viridothelium virens; assembly: GCA_010094025.1. Taxonomy (NCBI): domain Eukaryota; kingdom Fungi; phylum Ascomycota; class Dothideomycetes; order Trypetheliales; family Trypetheliaceae; genus Viridothelium; species Viridothelium virens. Next base: position 131,932 of record ML991846.1, on the reverse strand, counting down.
GACGAGGACCGGTGGCTGTATGAGGGGCTTGCACAGATGGCCCCTGACCCAACAGATGCGCCGTGGGAACAGTCTGAGGACGAACCCACGGTCGACCAGCCTAACACTCAGTTAGGCCAGTCACTCACCCAGCTGCCCGAAGAGATGTCGCAGCAGCAGCTCCAAGCCATGATGGAGCAGCCGTGGTGGCCCCTAACTGAGCAGGTCATGGCCCCAGAAGTCGAGCAGCAGATAAATGATCAGCTCGCTCAGGACTTCCAGCTGCGGGCTCAGCAGGCTCAGCAGGCTCAGCAGGCTCAGCAGGCAGCTGAGGAGCTGGAGAGTGCTCGCATGGATCTCGATGGCCGGACCAGCGAAAGGGTGCTCGGCATCGATGAGGACGTTCGGCAACACGAGGCTCAGATTCCAGAAGAGGTTTGTTTCCGCATCAAACAACTAGTCAAAGAAAGAATTCTCTTGCATACGAACATCGCTAATCTTCAACAGCAAGTTGGGGTTCTGGAAGCTAAAGCGAAGGCCGAAAAGGAAGCCAGGGACGAGGCTGACAGCGTGGAACAGGATAAGTTCCTGGATAGGGAGGAGGCCTGGGAGCAGCAGCTTGCTGAGAAGGACGAAGAGATTGAGAAGGTTCAGAACTTGCTCCAAGAAGCTCGTTAAATGCAGTCACTGACACAACCACAGCTGCGCAAGACGGACGACTCCCAGCAGGAGGAAGTTCTTAGCCTGCGAGAAGAGCTGGAAAAGGCCAGGGCAGAGCTCCAGAGCTCGGTGGGCCTCAGGGACGAGGAGGTCCACAGCCTCCAACAAGACTTGGCCACGGTCAAGATGGAGCTCCAGAGCTCGGTGGATCTCAAGGAAGAGGAGGTCCACAGCCTGCAAGAAAACCTGGCCAAGGTCAGGGCAGAGCTTCAGAGCTCGGTGGGTCTCAAGGAGGAGGAGGTCCGCGGCCTACAAGAAGACCTGGCCAAGGTCAAGACCGAGCTCCAGCAAGTGTCGAGCTCAAAGGCGACAGAGCCAGAGAGGCTACGGGCAGAGCTGGACTCCGCCGCCGCAGCTCTCGAGGATGCTCGTCGTGCACGCGACAATCAGGCGCGGGATCACGAGCAAAGCAGCCAAGAGGTCCTGCGCCTGCGCGACGAGGTCGGCAACCTCCACAAAGAGCTGCAGCGCACCAAGACCCTCGCCGAATCCAGCGAGAAGGACATGAGGGTCGCCCAGCGAGCCGCCACCGAACGGGTCGCCACAGCCAAGAAGCGCAGGGCGGAGACCAATGGGCTCAAGGACAAGGTGAGGCAGCTCCAGGCCGACCGCGACGGCCGGCCCGACACCGAAGTCGAGGCCCTCCGCGCCAAGGCCACGCGTGAGGAATCCCTGAAGCTGTCGCTCGCGGAGCGCTGTGGCGACCTGACGAAGCAGGTGCGGAGGCTGGAGGGCGAGGTGGAGGTGGTGACCGCTTCCGGCCAGGCGGAGCGCGAGCGCCTCGAGCAGGAGCAGCGGCACTCGCACGGCCTTGGGGTGGACCTCGTGGCGGCGACCCGCAAGACCGAGGTGCTGCAGCGGGCGCTCCGCGATATGCAGCTGAGGTTGAGCAGGGCTGCTCCCTCCCTCGTCTCTGCCGCAGAGACCGGCGAGGTGGCTCGGCGCGGTCGTCCTCGCGCTGCGGCGCCGCCGCCGTGCGAGCCGGACGAGGTCTGGTGTGGGCGGGCGAGGTCGCCGGAGCGGGTCCGGCGCGGCAAGCAGCGATGGAGGGAGAGGCGGGAGGTGGTGAGGCGGGAGATGGAGGAGAAGCAGGCGAGGGAGAGGGACTGGGAGGTGGAGTTTGAGAAGAGGACGGGGTGGAAGTGCCCTGCAAGGCGGGGTTGAAAAAGTGGTTGCTCGACTGTTGATCGAGCTATTTTCGAAATTGAGATCGAGGAGGCCCCCAGTGGAATTTTGGCATCATCCGTATAGCTAGTAATTGCATTGTAACGTCAGAAAATGAGAACATCCAAACCTGCTGCATCTGCCAAGCTTTTCTAAACTTTCTGTTGAGGGGTGCCTTGATTATCCTCTGGCATTTTTCAATGACCTTTTCTACAAGTGGTTCTTATTGCTCGGACAGTGGCTGTAGGTCAAAGGAAGAGAAAGTGCCTGATTTCGTTTCATATGCCCAATCTACAGAATTGCAGTCCGGGAAACCCCCAGTTCGCGCCATCCCTTTCATATCCCAACATTACAGTCTTGGGCTGTCTGGAGCTCCCACATATGGCTGGGTAATCCGTTTGTTCTGCTTCTGGAACCCATTGCTATTGAAGACATTCGGCGTTGCTGGATATCTTGGGAAACCCTCGAGAAAACCATAATTCCAGTTAGTCAACATCCGCTCCCATACCCTCAATGTACTTGTGCTGAGCTTCTCATAGCTGATAAAATGGGCAAGCGTACCGGATACATATGGTGTTGCAAGAGAGGTCCCGCTATCAATATGCGAACTAAAATTGGTTCCGTGAAAAGTCGCGCATGGTACCTCCTGACCTGGAGCCGCAACAGTGACCTCGGATCCGTAATTAGAGCTTCTCGCTTTTCTGTAACTCTTGTCAACCGACGCAACACAGATTGTGTCCCGTAGATTGCATGGAAACCGGCGGAATGTATCTGAATTTCGATTTCCGGCAGCAACAACAACAGGGATCCCAGCGTCATCTGCCTTCCTAATCGCTATTTCCATTGCTCGATTATAGCGGCAATCCATAGAGAAGTTAATCACCGAGCCTGCAAAAGGTGAACGACGGGCAAGTTTCTTTTTCTTAATGTGCTCTCTCGTCACGTCAATTATAGCTTGAGCAACTTTCGCTGTCTGACCCCCATCTCTCTCTGCAATCTTCACGTTGATAATATTCGCTTGTCTTGCAATCCCATGAGTATTACCTCCAGCAAGAGACGCAACACATGTACCATGTGTGTCAGGGTTTGTGTCTGCCATCGTGCTCTCCGGAGAATCGGGACTGAGATATGGTGAGACGTCCAGTCCCCTGAAGTTAGAAGCTCGACCACCAAACTCAGGATGATAGATATTAACACCCCCATCAAGGATATAGATGTCAACATTCCTGCCTGCCTCACTCCAGTACCAAAACCTGTGGGAGCCATCACTTGGGGAAATCTTTTCTGCGCTTGACTGCATTGCTAGTTGAAAGGACGCATCTGGATCCAGCTTTCCATGCCATCGCTTCTGTGAGTTTCTCTCATCCTCCACAGTAGGAGGGCGGTCGGGTGGGGAGATACGGCTGGACGGCTCGACCCATTCAACTCCTGCGTCCCTTCTTATAATATTGATCAGAGATTGATTGCCTTTAAGGTAATATCCAGGGAGAATATCTAGGTCGTAAATTTCGTCACCTATTGAAGATAAATTTAAGCCAATCCAGTTCAGGTGGTTCTGTAGAGTATGGTTTTCTTTAAACTTAACAATGTAGCTATCGGGGATGATTTTGGAACTACTGTAGGCTAGGTATGGTGCAAGCACAGGCTGGTCAGTATGGTTCGACGTGGCTCCCAAGGCAGTAGCTAGCAGCAGACTCGTCAAAACGCTATTTCGCCAATCGATCGTGAACATGCCTAGCAATGCCAGGAAGTGAATTGTTGGGGGGTAAGACAGTAACTGGCCTTTGCGGTATCCGATCCGTACAGTCAGCTATATAACTACTGGCATATAGGCAAGGACAAGTGGTAGCGGAACGGTCTCTCCGACTTGCCTCGCGTTGACGGTAGGAGTAAAAAGACGAAATTGGAGTACGGTACCTTAGAGTTGGGCATTCTGGACAGATCGGAGACCAAATCATCGAAATGTCGGAGAGCCCGACGCAGATCAATAATGATCGAAGCTCAGATGGTTTACGTATGCTCTAATTAGTTCTGAGCTTCTCCATCATTCTCGGATCTGTATGAATGAAATGGCCTACGGGGTACCCAGTAGCTTGCTTGTAGTTGTAGGTGGGGCCGTATCGCACGAAGTACGATACAGAGGCATGGGAAAGTAAAGTACGATACGACTACTGGCCCATGCCTTGGCGAGCTAGGTACTCTACGGTACTAGGTAATTGGAACTACCTACCTGATTCCTGTGCTCCGCACCTCTCATGGCAAGGCATTTACATTATTCGCTAAATAAATCTAATGAAATCTACGCCCACGTTCAAAGGGGAAAAACGAGAGACTCCTCTCCAAATATTTGGCCCCTCCTGAGTCCGATCTGCGTGATCCACATTCTCATAGCTCCGACGAAGTCCTCGAAGCTTAAATTCAGTCCCGAAACACCACGGATCTAGACTGTATATCAATCACGAAGTGGATCAAGAGTGAAGCTGTGCGCGGCATCAAGAACAAAAGGCAAATCGAACCCAATCGCGGTATTCGCCTGTCTGGACATCTGCCAAGATCGCGTATTCAAACGCGTCACTACCTTCCGTTTTGTCCTGCGCAGGCATACCTCCCTCCGCGGCTACGTCCACGGCATCGCCATTGAGCGTGGCGCAAGCTCTAGAATCAAGCTCTCCGTCTTCTTCATGTCCTCAGGTACCAGACATAGGCATTTCAAACAAAAAGGAGGGATTGAGTCATACGGAAGATCAAAGGGGCGAAGGAAGGCCACTCCGCCCTCAGCATGGCACCCCTCGAATGAGGTCCTCAATCGCGTGTTCGAGGTGTCGCCGGAGCAAAGTCAAATGTATCAATGGAGGAATACATACAATATGTAAAGGATGCGAAACATCGGGAAGGGAATGCACCTATCCGGCTCCTGGTACCGGTGGTTCTTCAGCGCGGAAGGAAGGCAGCTTTGTTACAACACCAGGTGATGGAACGAATGTTGGAGAGGTACGTTGCTGTTAGGCGACCTGAAAGATACTTGGACGTGCACCGGAAGTATGACAATAGACGGCTCACGAGACGTTTAGGCATCAAAGAGACCACGAGCTAGGAAGGCAGCCCCTCAACCTCCAAGTATTGCCATTGCCCCAAGCAAGGAATCTCCACGGGCTCTGGTAGATGCCCTGGACGCACAAATTCTGACTCCGAAAGTTTGGACTGAACTTGTAACTCGTCCATCGCTTCCACAGTACATCTAAATACTGACTCAATCACAGTTTGACATTTTCCAGTTGCACTTTTCAACCGATCTGCCATTTCTACATCCCCCTACATTCCTCAAACCGCTGCGACAAGTGGGTTCTCCGGCCCCTACAACCGATTTTGGTACTTCGCCCTTGACAGTGGCCCCGAGAAGCCCAAATCCTCCACATTCAGCTATTTTTCTGTTGGCTTTCCTTGCGCTTACGGCGCGCTTCCATCCTCAACTGGTAGCTTATCACTCTCCCGCTACATCCTCGAACCCATTAATGGCATCTGATTACTACGCCTCAGCTTGCAGATCCCTTCTGTCTGGTTCATTCGGTGGTGGGCTTGGTTCCCTCGACATTGAAAGAACACAGGCGTGTCTCATGCTATGCCTTCACGATTGGGGAATGTGCAGAGGTGATGTGATTTACGTTTCGTACGGATAACAAAAAGCTGACTGGTACAGGCGTGCGTGCATGGGTTTCGCTCGGAGTCGCTGTGCGTACGGCCCAAGTGATGGGTCTTCAGTACGATGCTGAATTGGATGATGAGCCTTTATCTCGGTCTATGGCACTCGGCATTGAAGCACAACAGCTAGGCATTAAAGCAGAGAAATTGACTCACACAAAGCAAAGCGATGCTTTCGTTGAGCAAGAAATCCGACGGAGGACCTTCTGGAGTTGTTTTATTATGGACCGTTATCTCAGTAGCGGCAAGTACAGACCACAAATGCTGAGTGTGAAAGACCTTAGAATTCAACTTCCAAGTAGCGAAAAAGCTTTTCTGTTCGGGGAAAAAGTGCGTACATTGCTTCTTGGCGAAGAGCTGGATGACTTGAGACCGAGGTCCAGTACCCAACGTACGGGACAAAGTAGTGTTCCAGGCACAAATGACGTGCAGGATAGCCATCAAACCCAACACATGAGGGCCTCTTCATTTGACAGTAAAAACTCAGGCATGTCTGAAGAAAAAGGCCGATGGGAGGTTCGTGGTGATGAGGGAGTAATATCGCGCTTCATCAGGATTATTGAGCTCTACGGCCAGATTGTAAAATGGTCTTGTAATGGCGGAAGACGGTACCTTGAGAAAGCCTTCTGTCTTTAAGCATAGCTAACGACTTCCAGACGTGAACGATTTCCACCCTGGGATAGCCGGTCTGATTTTTATACCTTGCGAGTGATGCTCCAGAAGTTCCGAGACTCGTTACCAAGAGACCTCACTCTAACTCCACAGAACATCTCGGCTCACATCATGTCGCGGACTGCCACACCTTACACGCTAGTCCATACAGTGTGTAGCCTTTGCAGCATTATGTTGAATCGAGAGCATGTGCCATTCATACCTCTCCGTTGCTCTGGTCCTTCTGGACCACTTGATCCACCAACTTTCTCACCAAGCCAATATGAGATACCTCCCAATTTTTGGCGGGACAGTGCAAGAGATTGCTTCAGAGCAGCAAGAGATGTCATGGATCTTGTGCGCGTCTGTCAAGAGTGGAATGCAATGGTGGAAACCCCAATCGTTGGCTTCACCATCTATACTGTTGCTTTCTTCGGAGTCTATTGCGGTAACTTTCCCTGGATGGATCCTGATGGATTCATGTGTAAGAGGAACGCGACGGCTTCCAGCCCGGAGGATTCGAGTGGTGCGGAAGTAGCGAGAAAGTCTCTTGAGGTTCTATCCCTAATGCGGTCAAGATTAAGGATGGCAGATGGGTGGTTCAAGACAATTGAACGGCTGCATCTGTATTTCGGTCGGATGAAAAAAGATTGGAAGAAGAACACCAAGGCATTGGAAAGCTCCTCCGAAGGTGGGACAGCAGTCAGTCCTGAAGCATATCGACACCTTAGCCTCAGGGAAGGCGGACCTGGAGGAGGCCTCGAAGAGTACAAGCTTCTGGAGAAAACACTGAAGGAATTTGGGACTCTTGAGGACGACGACCTCGAGATGACGGATTCCGGAATGGCTCCGAACGAGCCTGATCCATCTGATGCTGGAGCAGTAATTGAGGCAGTGGGACCGCAGTCCAAGCCGAAGGCAATGAGTATAGTGACGCAACAAGCTCCTGACGACATAAATGCTCAACAAGAGCACTGGAATGCCATCAACAATGTTGCTGGGACCCCCGCAACTGCGCAAGTGAGACTGGCGACAGCTAATATGCCTGACGTCCACCAAACTCCAAGCTTATACGCACCTACTGTTGCGAATCCATACCAAACAAATCCCCATGAGTTCCGGTCCGGCTATGTAGGACAACACCACGCATCTGCAGTACCGACTCCACCTTCCGTTTCACCAGCCTCGCAGCCAACGGTACAAACGTCTTCGATTCCGTCGCCTTATTCGGGCTCATCCTATTCTCAAGCTCAAAACCCACCGCCAAAGCAATACTCGCAACAGAATTATCCGTCAATGCAAACGTATTTCAATCCAGCTACTCAAACTGACCAGACCCATTCCGAATCATCTTTCCGACAATCAAATCCTCAGTCTTGGAGCCAACAAAATCTCGTCGACCCTAGATCAGCGACAGCATGGACTAGGGACCTACATCCCTCTTTTAGTGGTGATGACCTAGCTGCATTCGCTGCCGGCGGTGAAATGCAGACTTGGGCTGGTCTAACTGCAGAAGTCGATGGGGTAGGGGGTTGGTTGAGTGCCGTATGGGGAGATGGGACTTCAGGAATGTGATGGTATGTACTTTTGATCAGAACAGAGAAAGAACAGCAAGAAAAAAACACGTGACGCAAAAATGATAGCAAAAAATCGGTACAGCCACTAAGGAGGAAAAAGTCACAACTTTCATGCTTTGTTTCCGAATCATATCGTATTATAGGCGGGAACTTGCAAGGCATTTGGACGATTTTCTGAGATTTCATTCATGCATTCGCTGGTAATACCTTGGATGGATTAACCCTGCAATAGGCCAGCTAGATTCACATGTAACAGAATACAGGAATTGGCTCATCTTCTCTTCCAACAAACGAACGCGATGTGACGACATAGTGCTGAGCAATGCAATCCGTTTACGGTACGAATGGCGGCCTTTCACTGGTATAAAGACGAGACCTTTTAAGCTTGAAAGATCTCATAGCAAATGGTCCTGAGCTCGGTAACAATATGCCTTTAATAGGCAGAGTATTTTCTGAAATGAGCTATCGAAGTTGTGTAATGTCAGGCATCTGGTGATACATGAAAAGCTCATAGGAAAAGGGTCCACCAATTTCGTGGTTCACAATCAGCTTCGTTCCGCAAAGGCACGGTAAATGTAACTTCCAAAACCATGCAAACAGAATATTGTGCAGGAATAGAAATATCCTCTCGCAAAGATTTGAATGATGGCACCGAGTAACTCCCTTCTTCCATTCCCGACCTAAAATTCTCCTCCCTGGGCTTTCAATGCCAATGTTCAATATTTACATTCAGACGCCTCAAGACTTTGACAAGACACCACTATTTAGATGCAGTACTATCCGATTAGGTTCCATGGCACCACCTCCTGCCCGCACTCATTTATCTAATTCCCTCGCCTTCACATACCGCCCAATCTGCTCCTTACACACCTTATCCTGATACTGCTCCCACTTCTCGTACAGACTCACAATCTCCTGAATACAGTCCACCATCGCCGCAACATCCACCTCACTCTCCGCCAACCACTGCACCAACCTCGCCACCTTCGTCTGCGGCTCCTTCCCACCCCCCTGCGCCGCCGCCGCCGCCCCTCCTCCCCCCACCCCCCCGCTCCTCTGCGCCCCGCCCAAATTCTGCAGCGCCCCCGCCACCGCCGCGGCACTCACACCCGCGCCCATCCCCGCCGCATGCGAGGCATGCGCCTGCAGCGCGCTCTGGGTGGGGCGCAGGACGAGCGCGAGAAAGATCGCCGTGACGGCGAGGACATGGGGGGGATACAGCAGGGGGAGGTCAGTGAGGTAGTGGTCGTTGACGATGGAGCTGGCGAGGCCCGTCTCGTCCTGGGTGAGGGCGAAGCGGGGCGCGAGGTCGTGCAGGGTGCGGTACGGGTGGTGCACGATGAGCTGCGAGTTGAGCTCGGCGATCAGCGCGAATTCGCACTCGCCTAGGCGCGGGATGTCGGCTGTGGGCATCTCCGGCCAGGTGTTGCGCGCTTCGATCATTACGAAGCGGATGTGTTGGGGGCACTCTTCCATCTTGCAGGCGAGGTAGAAGGCGGTGGCGATGATGAGGTACGGGTTTGTGCGTCGGACGGGCACTTTGAGGTAGTACCGCTTGAGGTAGACTTGGGCGGTTGCGAGAGCTTGTTGTCGGATGGAGAGGCGTTTGCCGAATTTGACGATTTCTGGGGGATGGCATTTAGGTGAGGGAATGGGGATGGGGAGACAAAAGGAGACGTACGTTGATGAAAGTATATGTTGAGCAGACGGGTCTCAGGTAGTGGGTATTGCTGACTGGCATTACCATCACTTTGATCGAGATTCTCTCGCATTTCGGCAATCTCTTGCTTTGTAAACGTCCAGAACCGGCGCTGAGTGGAGGACCAATAATTCGCTGCCATGACTTTTATTCTTCTTGCACAATAATGGACGCAAATGAAACTGTTTCATGTTGAAATAGAAGAGAGATAAAAAAAGTGAAAGTCTACCGGAAAGGGTAAACATGCATTTCGAAGAGTTCTTTAGTCAGTATTCAGTATGTTGCATTCATGGCTGACAAGGGGCAGAAAGATTATTGCAACGCTATATTTAGATGATGGATCTTGAGGTAAATGCAAGTACTAGTTCTTTACACGAGATTGTATTCCGCGGTCAGCCGGATGCAAAGGTGTCGTGGGCGGTGGTGATGATGGAGTCAGGTGTGTGTTGTTGCGGCTCGGTACGACGCCAAACCCCACCACGCGGTGAGCTTGCTCAGGGTCCCACCGTCCCTCTCCAACCTTCCACGACACCGAAACGCGTCTCACACAGGAACGTGCAATATTGCGTCAATTGACCCGGAACAGTCTCGTGCGAACCTGGGTCGTCGTTACACAGCTTCGCCGCGGATCCGAAGTGTCGAAAGGAGCCCCGACCAGCAGCAAACATGCAGCTCAGCAAATGACAGAAGTCGTTCTTGGACATGGACGACGACAAACAAAGGGCGTTGAATAGGAGGGTGGAGCAGTTGTGGAAGACTCTGGATACCCGAAATGAAGGCCAGCTGGATGTGGCGGGCCTGAAGGAGGGTCTCAGGAACATGAATCATCGTGTGTAACTGGTCACGCGTCTGAGGACTATCACAGGACTGACACTTGATACAAGCACTCCAGAATGCCGATAATCTCATCAACGATGTCCTTAAAGTGGTTGACTCGAACGGTGATGGCCGGATTCAATACAGTGGTGAGCACGACATCAAAAGGAGTGCTTCATGAACCTTGCTAACCACGACCAAGAATTTCGAACCTTCGTAGAGCATACCGAGAAAGAGCTTCTGACGCTCTTCAAAAGCATAGATCGAGATCATAACGGCAATTTGGACAAGGACGAGCTCCAATTGGCATGTACTCGAGCTGGTCTCTTGGTCAATCAGTCCAACATTGACCGCTTCTTCTCCGACGTCGATAAAAATCACGATGGTGTTATAAGCTTTGATGAATGGCGGTCAGTCACTCCCAGCAAAATTTGACAACATCAAATCTCATACAAGTCATTCCACTCACAGCGACTTTCTGCTCTTTATTCCTACTCACGATCCTGGCCTCAAAGCAATCTTGTCGTACTATTCAGCTGCAGTCAAAGTCAATCCTGAAGGTGACGTCTCGATAAACCACGATGCAATGGAGGGACTAGGTAAAAGACTTCCTCATCTTTCTCACATGCTATTTGGATCTATCATTGCTGTCGCAAGACCACCTCCCAAGCCACGACCGCCCGATAGTGCGCTTGACGTGGGATCAATGGAGGCAGCATCGTCAGAGCCAGAATCTTTAGCAGCACAACCCGACCAGAATATCTTACTCACCCAGTCAGAAACGCCATTGGAGGAACATGCAGAGAAGGGTTCTGAGAAACGTAGAGAATCCGTGCTAACGGAATTTCTTCCCGATCCAGGCTATTTCCTGGCAGGGGGTCTTGCAGGCGTCGCCTCTCGTACGTCGACGGCACCTCTCGATCGATTGAAAGTATACCTCATTGCACAGACCGGCGTCGCTGAAGAAGCTGTTGCGGCGGCAAAGAAAGGGGCCGCATTGAAGGCGGCGAGACACTCATTTCGACCCCTTGTTGACGCCTCCAAGGAGCTGTGGGCTGCAGGCGGGATCCGCAGCTTATTTGCAGGTGAGAGATACAGAACGACCGAAATGCCACCAAAGTGCTAACTCGTAGCAGGAAACGGCCTAAATGTGATCAAGGTCATGCCCGAATCTGCCGTCAAGTTTGGTTCTTACGAAGTGCGTATCCAAGCTCTTCAGTGTATCTTCTACTGTGGCTGATACTATCAGGGAGCTAAACGATTGATTGCACGAGCTGAGGGTCACGGAGATCCCAAGAAGATCTCTCCAGTCTCCCAATTCGTTGCAGGTGGGCTTGCTGGCATGATTTCACAGTCCGTGACAGGCACACAATGTTCCACGCAAAGACTTGCTGACATTTGTAGATTCGTCGTCTATCCTATCGATACTCTCAAATTGTCAGTTTACCATGCATCGCTGCTGTGCATCACCTTTATCTAATGAATGTCTAGTCGGATGCAGTGCGAAACGGTTGCTGGTGGTCTCCATGGGAATGCTCTCATCCTTGACACCCTTCGCGCTATGTGGCGACAAGCTGGCGTCGCTGCTTTCTACCGAGGCCTTCCCATGGGCCTTGTAGGAATGTTTCCTTATGCGGCCATTGACCTAGGCACCTTCGAAGCCTTGAAGAAGCTAATCGTCAAACGCAACATCAATACATACCATCTCAAACCAAATGACCCAGCTGCCAATCCTGGTAGTGTCACGACCGCGTTCGTGGGAGGCTTTAGTGGTGCTCTGGGCGCAAGCATGGTCTATCCGCTAAACCTGTTGCGGACGAGACTGCAGAGCCAGGGGACAAAAGTGCATCCAAGGACATACACGGGGATGTGGGATGTCACACAGCAGACGATCAAAGGGGAGGGGTTCCGAGGTTTATTCAAAGGACTGACACCAAACCTACTCAAGGTGGTCCCCGCTGTTTCCATTGTAAGCCTTCAATCAACCCTCAATGACATCGCGTTCTCTTAAGGGCTGCTTACTGACAAGAGTTACAGACGTACGTGGTGTATGAAAAATCCAAGGTGATGTTCCATCTCAAGTGACTCGTCAAAATTCCGTCAAGCTTCCTATCAATACAAGATACCCAGCAATCAAGAAGATTTTCATTCTCGTTGTAGCAAGGAGCCATGCTATTCTAGATGCCGATAGAAACAGTAGCGTTGGTACGCACTGCTAGACTATGTACAAGTCCATAAAAAGAAAATACCTTCTACATGCGCAGAACAGATTGCCCATGCAAGACTCTGCCACCAACGTGTATACAGTACAGCAAGACCCGTCGACCACGTCCGAACACCGCTTCACGACCTTCCCAGTAACTCCTTTTCTCAGCTCCACCTGTAGGTGCTGAGAGAAACGGCATCCTCAGAACTGCCTCACCTCAGAACCCTTTCTCAAAACAAGACCAAATCCCCCTGGTCCCACCCTCACTTCAAAATAATAATCAACAGCACCAACACCACAATCAAAATCCCAATAATCGTCATCCCCCAATTCTCCCTCGCCCTCCTCGCCACCCCCCCAAGCCTCCGCCTCGCCCTATCCAGCTGGCCCTGATGCCGATCGACGCCCTCCTCGACCTCATCCAACAGCGCGACGTGGCCCTCTAACTCATCCCCAATCTGAATGCTCAGCTCACGCTGCCGCCCGATGCTCGCGCCCAGCGTGTCCAGCTGCGCGTCCTGCTCCGCCAGCACCCGGCTGTGGTACGCGTGGATCTGCTGGTTCGACAGATCCGACTGGTCGGGCGCGGGCGGGTCAGAGGCCGATGGGTCGTCGTGGTAGGGGAAGAGTGCGGCGCGTGCGCGGTCTGGGGAGGAGGAGTTCGACGAGGAGGTCGAGGACGGGGTGTGTGAGGGGGGGGAGTCGGTGAACCGGACGGATTTGGGGAGGGGGGATGAGGTGCGGTGGTGTGAGGTGCGTTTTAGGGAGGAGGTGCGTGGGTGGTGGTGCCGTTTCGAGGCGCTGGTTTTGGGGGCGGTGCGTTGGGCGGCGGTGAAGTCGGAGCTGAGGGATGGGTCGTTTGGAGAGGTGATGGTGTTGCTTGGGGTGGTGGTGGGCCAGCCTTGGAATTGAGATTGGAGGTCGAGGTATTGGGTGCGGAGGGAGGAGACTTGAGAGCTGGAGATGGTCAGATGTCGAGCGACGGAGAGAAAGACAATGGGAGGGGGAGGTACGCGTTGTCGGAGCTACCAAGGTCACCTTGTTCTCGCTCTAGGGATTCGATGCCTTCTCGAAGCGTTTCGAGAGATCTTGAGATATGTCCATCTTGTTGATCACCTTCGAGATTCAGGGATTGAGCTCTTTGCCGTTCCAGGATCGATAGCTTGATGTGATCGGCTAGCAAGAGCAGCTGCGAAGGGTTTGTAGACGACATTGTTTCAGAACGAGCACCAAGCCGTACTGAATGAAAGAGGTCGTGGTAAGACGATCCAGGTTGCCGGTTAAGAGGTCGTGCCCAGGGTGATGTAGACTTGTTCAGATCCGTAGTAGTGGAAAGGAAGGGAGTGAAAGATCGTGGCCAGGAGGTCGATCAGCTTTGTTTCGGCGGGTTACGGCCAGCATGTGCATAAAGGTACAAGTTCAGGTGTCATGTTGGAGAGGATGCGAGGATGCACGTAATCCGCCCCGCTGCAGCAACCAATGAGCGTATTCAAAATTGATGGGAGGATTTCGTCAACAGCGAATACCTTTTTCTATTGGACTATGCTGAAGTTAATGGCATTGAAGTTAGTCTCAATGCTCGAGTTTGCAATTTTCTCTCGCTGTAAAGAGATGTCATCTGCTGCTAAGTTCATTATAGAAGCTGAAAGATACAAATTCATTCAGCTTGGAGTATATTATGGGTGAGACTCAATCTCGGTAATTTGATGGTAATTTTGGTGGTGTCTGCAATCCTTCACCAATAAAATTGTACGGAGTACCAATAATTTATGTGTTCTGCGCGCCGCAAGCCTCCATAGATCAAGTGGTCTAGAGTAGGTACTTCTAATATTAGAAGAATCTCATGCGGAATTCTGCCCGTTTTTGCATACACTAAAAATGGCGGACCGGACCACTCGCGCTCCTCCGCCGACCGACCCCTCCGTAGTTGTGCATCTCCCGCTGCGGCCCAACTGCAGAGGTACCTTCTTACGAGACAGGCAGACTTCACGTCCATGAATTTCATTGAAACCTTGGGGCCTGTGTAACTTCCAGATCCAATTGAGTTTGAAGAGTCGCCGTTTGAGCTCCCTCGCGGACAGCAACTCATACCAGCAGTCGAGCATCTCCAACTTCTAGAAACCACATCTTCCGTCCCATCCGCATGGTCACCAAGCTTCACCCACCTCCAAACAACAACCATGGAGGATGACGGTAGCTCTCCGCCGAGCCGTACCAATTGGTCCAACTTTGCCCGCAACCGCAGCGCCTCAATGTCCACCTTTGCCTCCCTCCGCGGCAGCATGCCCTCTCTCGAACCCAGCCCTTCCTCTACCACCACCAATAACAGAACCTTCCCTTCTCCGCCCTCCACATCCACATCCTCCACCACCAACGAGACCTCCAAAAACCGCGGCCATCGCCCCCACCGCGACCCCTCCCTCGACTTCCGCGCCCTCGACCTCCTCCACCCCTGCGACCCCAACCTCATCTGCCCCATCTGCCACTCGCCCTTCGTCGAGCCAACGCAGCTCTCGTGCGAGCACATCTTCTGCGGGTCGTGCATCGCGCAGACCTGGGCGGCGCAAGCAGGGCGGCTGAAGTCGTGTCCGCAGTGTCGGGCAAGGGTGGGGACGGGGAGCGTGCTGCCGAATGGGAGGGGGGTGAGTCGGGTGGTGGTGGCGATGTTGGAGGAGTTGAGGGTGCGATGTCCGTATGCGGGGAGGAAGAGGAGGGGGAGAGATCGGATGGTGGGAGAGGAGGATGGGTGTGGGAGCGTGATGGCGAGGGGGGAGGTGCGGGATCATGTGGAGAGGTATTGTGGGTGGGTGGAGGTGGAGTGTCCAGGGGAAGAGTGTGATGGGATGGTGCTAAGGAAGGATCTTGGAGAGGGATGCACGCATTTTCAGGTCGTGTGTGAGGACTGTGGAGAGGAGGTTGTCAAGAGAGACTTACGCACCCACTGGGATAAGGAGTGTACAAGGAGTACCAGAATGTGCCCGGACTGCGGAATAGAGGTGTTGAGAAGGGACTGTGAAGATCATACTTCGAATGAATGCCTCCAGGCTATCCGGTCTTGCTCGGGAGCTTCTTACGGTTGCGACATCACAGCAAAGCGAGAAGAGCTGGAGAAACACAAGCGAACATGTCCCTTGGCTACTCTAACACCATTCTTGGAGGCTCAGAAGCGGCGACAAGATGAACTGCAAACATCACACGATCTGCTACAACGGAAGTATAATATACTTGAGGGAGGACTGAATTCTATACAAGATATGCTCTATAGTACACCGACCGCATCCGGAACGCACGGTCGAGAGCATTCTTCAACCGAGGATAATGTACAAAATTCCGACGCCGCTTCAAGTCAAACCGACATTGCGGGGGATCACTCCACCGATTCTAATTTACACGCCACGTCAAGCGATCCCACCGCACCCTTGCTCTCCCTCATTGAATCTCTCCGCGAAGATATCGCCCGCGTCTCTGCTTCCGTCGCAGATCTGGACTCCAGACACAGCATGATGATTACCAATGATGGTTTGCGCGCACGAGAAGATATGGCTCATGCAAACGCGGCTATCAACGGCCTCAGAGTGCAATTGCATTGGCTTGTGAGCGCGAGAATGCAACAACAGCGACAAGGAGTCCAACAACAGGGAGCTACGGCAGCTTCGGCTGCTGGCTCAAGCGCTGGACCAGGGGTTGTGAGGCGATTGAGCGATTCCGTCCGGCAGGAGACAAAGCTATGAATCGTTGCCCTTGAAGATAGGACTATAATTTACACCCGAAGTTTCTGTGCTATTGTTCTCCCACAATGGCGAGATACGGGAAGGTGCCAGTACGGAGGGCGGATCCAAGGCATCCACTCCTCTGTGCCCAAGATCGATGTGCTTATAGTGACAATACCATCGAATACTCTCCGTCGGTAGGCGGGAGCCCAAGGTCGGAAGCGCCACGATCTCACGAGTTTCTTGGCCGTCTGCCTGACCTGAAACTTTGACGATAGCTGGTAAGACCATTGGGATCATTGCCTTAGGATAAGATCGTAGGGCCTCAGCCAACCACTTCTGACGAGGTTCGGGAAGTTTGCGCAGATACGCCTCTCGATCTCGTAGGATGAAAGGTTGGATCTCGTACCTGTCTAGCCCTTGACCCATCAGGCGTATCCAGTACCGGCCATCCCACAGAACGTATTCGCTTCTCTGCAACTGACTGATTTGTCCTTTAGCCGGATTGAGTTTTTCAAGAGGTGGCTTCAGGGTGTACATTTCGCGATGTGCCGGGCTCAGGGGCTGCCGACCTAGAACCCATTGGGGTGCTGAATCCTCGGATACCCCCCTATCCCAGAATTTAGTACCCATCACTCCAGCCACAGTCCAGCTTTTCTGGTGGAGAAGGTCCGATTCCTCGTCCGCAAGCTCGGGAAACATCAAGTCGAGGGGACGTTCGAGATCTTTCAGCGATACAGAAACCAGTGGGGTGACTAGCGAAATGAGGCGGCGCAGAAGTCGGATGGCGTTGTGTCGAAGGTACCCTTTCCGTGCGTCAATGAGTTCTGCTCGGAGTTGATGGCCGTGTGCATCAAAGGAAGATCTCAGACTTGGAAGGCGTTGTATCACGAGGCGGCCCGTTTGAACATCCAGTCGGTATTCGCTATTTTCAAATACAGTGTCAACTCTTCCCTCCCGTGTTTGCACACGTCCGTCAACCTTGGCGGCCACTGCAAGCAGTGATTTCGTCCTCAGTGCCGAGGGCAGGGCATCGGTTCGAATCAAATGTCGCACGGCATTCCGCACCGTCAATGTCCTGTCCTGGTTTGTTTCATCCTCAAACCACCTAATACCCCTTTCCTTACAGGTGGCAATCAGTTGGTCCTTACTAAACGATAAGAGCGGTCTACAGATCTTCACGCCCCCGCTTTCGATGCCGCTCACCGCAATAGCTCGCCTATATGTACCCGCTGCTGATCCTCCGGTCTGAGGTTCAATGTCGGTTGGCTGTCCACTCTGATAAGCTCCGTAGATACCTTCGCAATATGGCACGTCAGAGACGGGGACCATGCCCCGAAGCCCATTGCCATTGTAGCCATTCGTCAGCCTTGTGAGTACTGTCTCGGCCTGGTCATCTCTGTGGTGAGCCAAAAGGAGGGCGCGGATATAGTGACGGGAGCATGCATTGGCCAAGACTTGATACCTAAGTCTTCTGGCTTGCGTTTCAAAGTTTGGAAGCTCACAAGGCACGACATTCTGAGGCCATGTGAGAGTTAGGAGCTTGGTATCGAGACCTGCATGACAGGATAAGTTAGTAGCAAATGGAGGACCGAGGAGTGCACAGTACCTTTAGAGATAAGATACGCTGCCACTTGCCGCGCTTCCTCGGTGCTTCCTTTACGGGCACCATGATCGAGTACAAAAGCGGTACATTTGAGTTCGAAATAACGCTCTTTTGCAGCGTATTCCTGATATAGCGTTGCCAGTGCCATTGAGTCGACTCCTCCACTCACCGCCAGCCCTTGTGATTGTATCCACCATCAGTAAAAAGTCGATTTTTCTCGTTATATAAGACGAAACCTACCCAAATGACGAGTTGGCGATGAGGGCCGCCATACTAAATTCAGTTGTGAGCGAAGGACGTTCGCAAAGTCTCGATATCGAATTGGCTGCGTCAATAGAGATACTGATGTCCTCATGAGTCTACCCAATGCATTACTTTTCGCGTTTTTCCGAGCTTCAAAAGGGAGTATGGAGCACGAAGCTTGACGCGAGCGCAAGATGACGCGCCACGCGGAAAAATGTTCCGCCTCGGTTTATTATCCATTGTCGTCATACCTTTCGCACCTCTGGTGCTCCTTCCGAAGTCCTTGAGCAATGTTCTTTCTATTGCACATAGCTTCAACTCGCATCCGAATGCTTCGCAGGGATGAAGAGGGAGAAATGACGTATTCCGGAATATAACGAATGCTACAGACTCGCGGCTTGAGCTGCAGGAAGCCGATAAAATATGGTGCTGACTTCTCAACCCGCCATCGATTCTCCCTACCTCCGGTCTCTCATTGTAAGTTCCCGTCTCTTAATTATATTCATTACCTCAATCCTGACTCGGCACAAATTCCACTCCTTCGATCTACGAATCCTCACTCCCCATCTCCTCCTCCCATCCACCTCCCCAACAAATCCAATCTAACCCTCCCCAGGCAGGCGGCATCGCAGGCACCACCGTCGACCTCTCCCTCCATCCCATCGACACCCTCAAAACCCGGCTCCAATCCGCCTCTGGCTTCTACCCCTCCGGCGGCTTCCGCGGCATCTACGCCGGCGTCGGCTCTGCGCTCATCGGCTCCGCCCCGGGCGCCGCCCTCTTCTTCATCACCTACGAAGCCACCAAGTCCTGGCTGCTCTCCCCGTCGCCACTAGCCTTCCTCTCTCCCTCCTCCTCCTCCTCTTCGTCGCCTTCTCGCGCCGGGCCCATCCACAATTCCGCATTGCGCGACCCCCTCGCCCACATGGCCGCCGCCACCCTCGGCGAAGTCGCCGCCTGCGCCGTGCGCGTCCCCACCGAAGTCATCAAGCAGCGCGCGCAAGCCTCGCAGTTCCGCGGATCGTGGGCGGCGCTGCGTGACATCCTGGCGCTGCGCCGCGCGGAAGAGGGCGGTTGGATGCGGATGCGGCGCGAGCTGTATCGCGGGTGGGGCGTGACGGTATTGCGCGAGGTGCCGTTTACGGTGATTCAGTTTCCGCTGTGGGAGGCGCTGAAGCAGTGGCGAGTGAGGCAGCCGGGGGTGGGGATGTGGGGGATGGGAGGGGGAGGCGGTGGGGTGGGTGCAGGGGGGAAGGTGGAGGTGTCGGGGTTGGAGAGCGCGGTGTTTGGGTCGGTGAGTGGGGCGGTGGCGGCGGCGGTGACGACGCCGTTGGATGTGCTGAAGACGAGGTTGATGCTGGCGAGAGAGAGGAGTGGGATGTTGGTCATGACGGGGAGGATATTGAGAGAGAGTGGACCGCGAGCGTTTTGGGCGGGGATAGGACCAAGGGTGGTGTGGATTAGTGCCGGTGGAGCCATTTTTTTGGGGAGTTATCAGTGGGCATGCAATGCATTGGATGGCGGACTGTGATTTCACTAGAAATGTGTATTATGGTGTTTGGATGACTAGAAAGACCATTTGACTTCAAGCGACGGTGTTCGGAAATTCGAACTCTTCTCCATTCAGTACTTAGAAGGGTATATCAGGTCATACAAGAAGCAAATATTGTACAAATGTGTAATCAGAAGACCAAGGTCAGAATCACTAGCCGGAGCTGTTGGCCTCACCAGACTTTTGCTCAGGTACTGTGCTGTTACCTGCCGTGGCAAGGGGAGCGTGTAGAATTTCCTTCCGGCCATTTGCTTTATACTGAAGCACCATGTCACCACCTGTCCGCCAAACATGTGCTTTGATGGTGGCGAGCGTCATGGTGGGTGGTATTGACTAGATGAAACTCTGTTAGCGAACATTGTTAAAACGGCATTTGGTTCCTAAGGCTGACTAACTTGACCATGGCAGTAAAGCTCAAGATAGTCCTCAGGCTTCAAGGCGTCTGACAGAGGATTCTCCGGGTGAGGCTCAATGCGTTCAGCAACGTACGCCATAACTTTCTTAGCGCGAAGCATTCGGTTCGCGTTTAAGCGATTATTCCTAAGGGGGGCGTCAGTTAGCATACTGAAAAATCGGAGTGTAGCGTATACTTACCCTTCACCAGAGACCGCGGGAAGAAGATTCTGATATGGTTCCAGGACAAAAGCGAGTTTGGCAATGTCTTTCAAAGGTGTTTCATTCTGTGTCTCGATCAGCGTCTCTGCCAAAGAACAAGACCATCGAATTGTTTACCCGCAACAACACATTGCCAAGCCACATAGGTGCAGTCTTTTCAATAATATCTGCTTGTGTACCGACTGAACCTACTGTGCCTTCGAAGAGATCTGCCACCCCTCCAGCTTCTGGCCGCTCTTCTTGAATAAGTATCGTGGTGTTCATGGGAGGTTTCAGCACCGGGGTATCATTGGGTAAGCTTGGGGTTATTCCTGTTTCAACACCATTGGTAGTCGCAGAGATTTCATCATCATACCCGTGGCGTAAGCGTTGGACGACACCAAAGAAATTGTCCTCAACGACTCGCTCATCCGTCTTATTTGATTTTGTATCGGAGTCTTCTGATTTCTCATCAACAACGGCGGGCTTATTCTCGACCTGGTCTTTCTTCTTCTTCCCAAATGGCAGCCGAAACTTCTTTCCAAATACGCCTTCCTTGGTTTGGCCATCTTTATCTGAATCAGTTGGTGATTGTAATGCTGCCGTATCTTCTTGGTGCTGTGTAGCACCGGGTGTGGCTGGTGCCTTGTTACCGGTTTCGATAGGAGACGAAATTCCATTCTGAGTGGTGTCGACAGCCGAGAAATAGTCGCCTGACTTATCGTGAGAAGCTCTTGGCTGACTCACGTGAGACATAGTCTTTTCCAACCGCGAGTTCTCCTCTGCGTTTGTCGAAAAACGGTTGACTTGTGGAGAGCCAGGTGCTGCAGAGGGTGTGACGACTCCAATCGTGAGGCCCGGAGTCATCGCAGAAGGATAAATACTGTTACTAGCGCGGGGAGTCTTATTGGACGTAGGGGACTTTGAGTCGGCTGCCCAGCCATTCGCATTTGTCTCGGGGAGTTCGATGCTTGTGGGTGCATTCTTGCGCTGAAAAGTCTGCTTTTTCTCAGATAGCAATTTTCTGCGATAATCTTCATCCCTCTTAATCTCTTCATCAATCAGGTTGGAGAAAAGATATCTCAGGACCCATTTTCCGAGGTTGACTGAGAAGCATCAGCATGCTGGGATGAGGATATGACTATGATAAGAATTGAGCTGCCGAAGACTTACTTCTTTGATCTTCCCGAAATTCCATCATATCGGCGTCTTCGAACTCATCTGCGTACATTTCAGCGTCAAAGCAGGTATTGGCTTCCAGTACACAAGTCACGCTCCCAGTTCTGGTGTTAACAGCACACCAGTTAGCAACCGACTCCATCGTATTGACCTCTGGCGCAACGTCTTCAAGGTGACGTTTTCCAAATGATTTTACAGGAACACACTAAAAAGAATATGAGCATAAGATTTTCCCAAGAGTTCATGCTTCAACATACCTTGACAAGGTCCCACATCACAACTTCACCAGCAGTGTCAAGCGTCAGTAGCCATCTTCTGTTGTTCAGCATTATATGCTTGATGAGACCATTCTGGCCTTCAATAGTATCATCTGGCGACGAACGAAAAGCTTCGATGAAATGTAGCTCAGAATCGACCATTGCCTCAGAGGCCTTCCGAGCACCAGGAGAGACATTCAAGGCTGATTCTTCCAAGCGAGGAGGCTGTGGTGTGGGAAAGGGCGCGGTATTGGAAAGACGGAGAACACTCTTAAAGGGAATCTGATTCCGGGTGGAGCCGTTGGAAGTTGGCTGATTGGATTGTGGAGGAGATGGGTATCGTGAACGTGTTTTTACTATGCTGGAACGCTGCATCCTGTAGGATGAAGGTAATTGGACTTCGGCATTGGTTGTATCAACATCTGCCCAGCGATTGATGCTAGAGCTTGATGTCGCAGTCCAAACATAATCGCCGCCTACAACCAGTTTGCCGATACCTTCATGTTCTTGACAAACTGCCACAGAGAGGCCCTCATCCATTTCGACGGCATTCCGAACGTCTGTTTTGGCAACTAATCCAGATTTGTCGCTGGAATAGAAGACTGAAAGTTGCGGATCATCAGAGTAAAGGCACCAAACACTCGCATCGTGCATGGTGAGGGTATACATGCATCGCCCGGCCGTCATCGACCAAACTTTGACCGTCTGGTCGGACGAAGCTGTCATGATCATATCTCCATCTTGGTTGATTAGCACATCCCGGATGTTGTCTGTGTGGCCCACGAATTTGGTAACACGTTTCCCTGACCTGGCATCCCATACTCGAACAATGCTTTCGGGGCCGCCACTAGCGAGTAGATAATCTGTTACTCCAAGCGCGTATACAGAGCCTTTTTCCTTGTTGACCTCCTCGGCCTCTTCGCCTACTGAAATCTCAAGTTGTTTCCCAGCGCCATTCAGGTCCCAAAGACAGATCTTCCTATCTAGCCCACCCGAGGCTATCCAATTCGCGCGTCTGCCTGGAGAAGCTACGCGTTTGACATAATCCGTATGAATGCCGATGCTCTGGGGGGGCGTGGGATCTTGAGCATTGGGTCGCCATGCCTTGACGGTGATATCGGAGGAGACTGAAACGAGAGCATTGTTATTATCCGCAAGGGCAATATCATTGATCCAGTGCGTGTGCGCCTGTACTTGCTGGCGAAAGGTGGTCGCAGGTTTGGCTTGAGAGCTTTGCGGAGCAGACTCGAAGGGATCACGGAGATCGAAATTAAGGTCCCAGGCGCATATTACCCCATCCCGGCCACCGGAGTAGCTGCGGCCAATTTTAGCAGACTCTCGATAGGGTTTGCGCCAATTGCTTACAGGATCGATTGTTCAGTGTCCACCGCGAGGCCATTCACACCCAATCTGTGGCCGCCAGCCGAATTCGCGAGGGGCAGAACTAGTGGGGGAGCAATCAGTCACCCAGTAATCCTAATGCGGAGGAAAGCAAGGGGAGGGTGCTGCAGAACTTGGACTAACCATAGCTTATGCGCTGTCGGGCTTTTCGAGCCATCACCTTTCACGGCGTTTGAGACGCATAGAGACGCGTGGAGATGTCTGACGTCGGGCGAGCTGCTGCAAAAAGCGTTTGAAACGTCTACACGGGTATTAAGCATCACCTCGTGGAGGCGACGCGGCAAGGACCTCACTAACGCACCAACGCTTTCGCTTCCGTTCGGCCTTTGCGGCGAAGGATTTCTATGTCCGAGTGGATATTCATGCAACCATGCGTGTCCTGCTGCAGCTTTCCATTTTTGAAAGTCATCATCACATGTTCGCAGAGGCCCCTGCCCGGCAGTGGACTAAGAATTGATACAAGAGTCCACGATGATCCTGAGGAAAATTATTATTGATATTATGAATGACCTAAAGCTATGTTCCACTTCTCCATCTCAGAGACCCCAAATCAGAGTTTAGTCCTCTGGAAAGGGAAATCCCCATTTCGTTGATCAACAAACGGGGCGGATCAGGACAGGTCTTTTCGCAGGTGTGATCTCAAATTTTGCGAGGTCACGACTATAAGACTCAAACCCACGCATTAATCCTTTGCCAGAAATGCTATGCACCCGGGGCAGATGTCTCGACTCATGAGTCCGTAATGGTAGTTGTTACAATACCAAGATACTCATGCACCCAAGCCATCCAGTTCCTCCTTTCGTGCCCTATACAGCTCCTGACCTTCACGTTCTCGTCGACTAAGGAATGCTACCTCATCCCTAAGCCTCTCAAGTCGTCCAGATATTGCGCCCTGCTCCAGAGTCTCCATCGTTTGCGCAGTATTAAGTTCTGTTTTATTTTTCTCTAGGGCCTCAGCAGCATCAACAATCTTCTGTCGAAGCGTTTTCGCCCGCTGTTGGTAGCCTCCCAGAGTCAGACCAAGCTTCTTTTCAATCTTGTTGCCCAGCTGTGCCAAGTCGACCATCTTTTCGTGGACATTCTGTATGTAATTAGCAAGGTCAAGGTAGGCTTCGCTGATCAAGACTTACATCATATGCCTCCACCATTAACTGCTCCTCATCCACTTCATCTTCACCGTACGCCCCTAAACCGGGCAGTTTAGATTTTCCCTGGATCTCGTCCCAGGCACCACCTAGCTCCGATCCATCGACCTTGTCCTTTTGCTCAGCCATCTCCAAAGCGATTTCCATCTTAGCCTTCTCCAATGCTTCGTCATCAAACACCTCAAGAGGCTTAGGTGATCCGTCAACCTTTGCTCCTCTGAACTTGACCGCGTCATGCACCACGAGGAGGGCCATTTCCTTAGCCACGGCGCTTTCGAGGGGATCGGCTATATTTGCTGCATTTTTGAGCATCGCATCAATATCCACCACACTCGGACGTGGCAGCGCTTTTTGCACTACCTGAGACTCCCTTCGGAACTCCGCTCGTTCAGCAGCTTCTTGAAGTTCCCGGTTCCTCTGGTCTCGAACCGCTGAGTCTTCTGGTCGTAAGTCTACCGCCACGGTCTCTTCCTGCTCTTCAGGCAGTTCGAGCTCGAAGTCGTTCTCCCTTGGCTTTGGGAGCGCGGCTAGTTTGCCCGCCAGTGACTGCCTCATCGCATTTTCTCTCAGCTTGATATCGCGAGGTGTCTGTCCAACCAGTTGCATACTCCCATCTTCTTGATTCAG
Source organism: Viridothelium virens (assembly GCA_010094025.1). Classification (NCBI taxonomy): domain Eukaryota; kingdom Fungi; phylum Ascomycota; class Dothideomycetes; order Trypetheliales; family Trypetheliaceae; genus Viridothelium; species Viridothelium virens. The sequence goes on along the minus strand of ML991846.1, from coordinate 107,107 downwards.
ACGGAAGTTGTCTCGTGGAGTCCGCATGGGAGTTGCACCTGGTCCACCTGGACCTCTCATCGGGGTGGCACCGACGCCGTTTGGTCCACCCTGACGGAAAGGTGTTGCGAGGGGATTGGGAGTAGATAATTGCTGCTTGCTAGGAGCAACACCCTCGAAGCCAGTCGATGCGCCCTGTTCTTGTAATGGAGTGTTTTCTCCACCAAACAGCGCAGATTGAGTCCCAGTTCTTGCTATGGCATTTCGGGCCTCGTTCGCAACTCGATCTTCTTCTTTTGCTGCCATAGGAGTTCTGATAGGCGTAGCTCCAGTCATGCTGGAATAATTCCCCACTAAGCCTCTGGTTGCGTCGTTCTCACTGCTGATTGCAGTCTGGCTTGCTCGTTCACCAGCCATTCCCATCTTGACGATATCTTCGAGTTCGGCATCCTTGACTTGAGGGGCTGGAAGCACCAATTTGCGTCTCTTGCTACTCTGTTCAGCCTCGCGGATTTTCTGCATTTTACCAGCTGCTGCCGCTGCTACGGCGGAGGCGGCTGCGCCCACCTTGTCGTTCTTTTGGCGTTTCCGGTCATCGTTGGGGTCCTCCTGATCTTGTTTCCGCTTGTTAGCCAATTGCTGCTTTCGTGGATCGAATTCTTCTCTCTGCCGCTCATTCTGCTCATTCTCCTCGTTTGTGTCATAGAAGCCGGGTGCGGGTGCCTTTTCAAATGGGATATCGGCATTGTAGTCCATTTGGCCTTTCTTGACATTATTGATCTTGATGTTAATACCAGCGGCCTTCATCTCTCGTCGTTTCTGTAGCTGCGCCAATCGACGAGATTCATCTAATTGTCGTTCACGAGCCTTCCGCTTGGCCTTCTTGCCCTGAGTATTCGCCAGACGTGCTCTTGCCTCACTCAGCATTTCTTTCTCATCCTCATCCAGGTCAATGGTATCTGGCTTCGCTGGCTTGGATTCTGGATCTGGGTCCATTTCTCCGGGCCGAAGCCTTCGCACATCCTCTGCACTGGGGGCAGCGGTTTCGCCGCCTTCCGGTCCGCCCAATCTCAACTCGTCATTTTCTCTAGATTCTGCTTCATCGAGCAGCTTTTGATATCTCTCCAAGCACTGTGTTGCAGTTCTGCCGACGATGGGTGCAATAGTTCTCCATTGCGTCGGCATCAGCTTTGCCAGGTGTAGCAACCTCTCATCCTCCTCCTTTGACCACTCGATCTTGCGAATGCCAGGATCTAGCCATTCTGCCCATCGTGCTTTGCACTGCTTCGGTGTCTTGCGTGCGAGGAGCGACGATACCCGGGCCCACTGGTTGAGTCCATATTTTGAGACGCTGGCCTTCAGGATTTCATCTTCAATATTTGTCCAAACGCCTCCTTTGACGACAGGCATTTTGACGAAGTGAACTTCGCGAAGAATCTGTGCTCAGGCAGATTAGTGAGACGCGACAAGAAATAGATAGCTCGAGGGAAAGATAGTCGTGAGGATGAGTAGAAGTGCAAATAAAAATGTTGTCGCAAGTCGCTGATGGCTCTGGCGGACTTTCCCCGTAGCATTGGTGGTCCGAGCTTCACCATGTGTTTGCCTCCGATCACTATAATTTCTAACGTTACTTCCGTCGACATCATTACGAATCAAAAATTTATCAGGACCTGAGTCGGAACTGGAAGATGACTTCAAAGTGGATTGTAAGATCAGCAGTATCAGAAAACGTCATCATAAAAAGTCTACAAAGCGCAAATACTACCCTCCCATTTTCACTTCGGCAATCTTCCTCCAATTCATCAAAAGATCCTATCCGTCAATCCCAGGAAAAGGCAGCTCAAAACCTAACAGCCGAGGACTCATCAGCAACATCCAGCAATGAAGATCAATCAGAGAAGCAGCCTCAGAAAGCAAAGACTATCGAAGAACTGGACAAGGAGTTATTGGCGAAGATGGAGGGACTTGCTGGCGACGGTGGCGAGGCCGGGCGGGAACTTGAGGACGGACAGCCCACTGCTATGAAGCGAAGCGTTCGCAATAATATGTTCCGATACATTTGAGTCATCTTGCGTGCCTAGGACCATTGTCGTCGAACCTCCATTCAAAAGGCTTCTTGCCATCTCACGGAGTTTAGATTGGGTCAACGACGACAGCTTGTGTTACGTCAGCGCAACAAGCGCAGCTCCCAGCAATCACACGTTCAGGGAGCTTTCGTTTCGAACGGCTCCGATACTCGTCCTCGAGTAGGTGCGGAGAGCCGAAGGGAGGTCCTGAGACAGATGGGAAGCTTGCGTCAACTATTCAGATACCGCGTTGTAGACCGGACTGCATTCTCTATCAGAAGCAGCTACAGTGCATAATCGTCACCAGTGCTGTGGGCTTCCGGAGGGGCACATGCATGGCAGACACGTGCAGAATGAAGAGAATCACCTTGGTAAGTTCTTTGGAGTGTGGTATAGATGCCACCCATTGGTACGATGTGGCTCCTTTGGTCGGGTGGAGTTCTCGGACCAAATTTGGATAGCGCACCTTCTGAAAACATCTCGTTTCGAAAGGATACCAACTCAAATAAGTCTGGTGGTTCTGCAAATCATACGTCAGTTGCGAAAGAATGCAAAGACGGTGAACAAGCTTCAGAGCTTCTGTTAAGCGACCTGCGCGCTAGAGAACATGTATCCTGAATGGTACTAGTATATATTGAAAAACATGTTTACCCGTAGCAAAAGTTTTTCTCAAGTAGAAGTTTGCACATGCGAAGAAAGCTTTCATACGTGCACGAGAATGCTATGTTAGCATCCAAGTGCTAACCGTTGAGTAGTTAATTTTCGTGATGTTCGTAAAAGCTGCAGAGTTGAGTAGCGGCTCAGTTGATACATGTACCGAAGTACCTGCAAGCGATGCTATTATTGGGCCGCCAGATACGGGAGACGGGACACCCTAAGCAAGTCCTCTTCTACCGTAGCCAAGTAACGGTACATTCTCTCGAACAGTCGTGACCCTAAGAACCCGGATAATATGGTTCCCAACCTAATGCAAAAGCCGCCCCACGATGCTGGAACGCTGTTGGTTTGAAGGCTGAGCCCGAAGCAAAGAACCACCTATCTTTAGTGTCGAGCTGATGAAGGCACAACTGTTGGTCTACATCCCCATCCTGACTCACAGAAAAAACACAAATTCTGGAACGACTTCAAATCAACACGCGTATGGCTACAGCCTGGAAATCCCCCATGTCGCTGAGCGTTCACGCGACCGAGTAAAACAGCCGCCACCAGCGCTTTCCTCGCTGCAGCGTGATGGAGCTTGTCGGTTTCCGGCGATGCCCGACACGGTCCAAGGCGGAGATGGTGGTGGTGGTGGTGGTGGTGGCGGGTGGGCGAACAATCGACGCGCGCGAACCATCACCACCACCACCACCTTAATGTGACGAGGCAAGCCTCACGGGGCGGAAAGTCTAGGCAGAAACACCAGAGGGCAGCGCCTTACGAAACATACCTTACCTTACCTTATAGTCTATGGCAGTTATACTAGCGAACAAGCAGCCAACCCCATCCCAAGCGCCGGCCGAGCGACACAGGGACAGGGCGCCTCGGGCGTCAAGGCTTGGAAGGCGGGAACCAAGGCTGAAGCGCTCGAATGGGTCCGCAGAGCCGCCATGTTCGCTCCTACTCCTGCCAATCGCTGCGCGTACCAGCCGCTGCAGTTGTGGTTTGATTGCTTTCGAACTTACAGCCGCAGCAGCAGCAAGCATGGCGGCGGGCGGAAGGATCGCTGGGTTTCTCTGGGTTGGGAAGTGCATTAGGTACCTACTGTAGTCGCGATCCCGAACTGCAAGGTACGAGATGTGGAAGGGGTGGAAAAAACCCGGTTTGGTGTCTGCGCGGCCGAAGAAGAAAGGCAGCTGCAGGGCGTAGATTGGTTTTACCGCCTGCCCGAAAGGAATGCGAGGCACGGGACATAGTGGACATGGCTGAAGGATGGGATGGACGTACTTAGTGAAGGATTGTCTGTAAGGGGCAGCAAAAGAGAGGCACAGAGTGAAAGGCAATCACTAAGCTAGAAGGCAGCCACGCTTCTGCAGGAGATGGGAAAGTAAGTGAGGCCCGAGCTCGGCCGACCCCAGCAAAAGGTCCAAGTTGGAGGACCGGTTGCCTTGATGCCTTCCTTCGCGATGCTCGTGGGCAGGCACAGATTATGCATGTCAATCAGCTTACTTACCCGCCCGCACGCCGTCTCCGATTATTGGCGGGTGCACCGGAAGTGCAAACGGCGCCATTATGCATGTGCGACATGTCGTTGGCTTACTTTTCGTCTTTTCGAAGCCTTCTAGAGGATGTGATTGCAGGGCTTGGTTGGATTACTTTATCGTAGTGGTCAGCTGCGGCGTAAGGCTGAGAGTGTGAAGACAGCTCGACGTCCTCCGAAGAGGGTTGCCTAGAAATATGATTCTTTCTCTTTTTTCCGATGAGGTGATGGATGCTTTCGGTGATTGCAGCAAATCAATCAGGAGGCCCGGCCGTTTGCCGGATCGAGGGGCGAACCGTCGAAATGGGGTACCAGAATCGAAACACCACGACCTCATCGTGACCTTTGACCTTCTTGCTGACGCAATATTGATGAAAGCTTTCCCCAATCATCCTGCAACACCCCTCTCCGTGCGGAGTACTATATGTACCTAATGTAACCCCACGTTCGCTGGATATCCAGCCGCGATGACCCATCTGACCTAACGCGGCCGTATCTGCGACCCATCTGCTGTTGGCTAGCCCCATGAGCCGCCGCGCATCCTGTCATTGTTGGAACGTGCGAAGTACTTCCGGTTCAACGGCCGTCGTAGCCCCCTCCTCTCATTGCTTCTTCCGAGTTAGTGTGTGAGGTCCGAAGATCAGGAGATGATGTCGTAGATATATGCTTATTCCGGGAAAAGAAAAGTACAGATTCTGAAACAGCTGTTTCCGCGGGACGATCGAAGGGATATTATTAAGACATTTGATGTCTTGGCACGGTATGATGTACCTCTGCTATGACCACAACCAGGCGGGGTACTTACGGTGCCTACCCTACCTTACTTTATCGATGGAATGCAGTGAGGTGTGTGCCATCCTTGCCAGCGCTTCATCTTGCTTGATCGGCTGACACCCGATTGACGAAGGCTGGTTGGCAATATCCCAAGAAAGGTAAGCAGGCGGAGTGAGGGGTTTGGAACTTCACATGTTGGCTTTCCCTAAGGGCGGGTAAGTTGGAGATCGGTGTTAGGACTTGACAGGCAGAAGAGCGCGTGGCGCACCTTGAGACTTGCGTGGTGGAGGCGAATAGGTGGCGACCGACCGACACATCATAGTTCACGGACGACAGGAAGGCGATGAAGTGATGATTTGCTTGCGCATTATTTAGATTTATATACTATCGACTAAAAAACTGTATCAAGTGACTAAAAGCATTGGGTATAGATAACTTTTGTTCCCAGTAAGCCGACCGACCAGTGAATGGAAAAGAAATGACTAGAAAGACCCGAAAAACCCATCTAAATAGTAAAATTCCATTGGCAAACCACCGAGCATAACGCCGTCACAGAACACTCTTTGTCTGTGTCAATGCTCCTGCGATGTCCGAATACTACTGGTACAACCGGAAGTCCGGTGAATAAGGAGTAAAAGATGCGCGAGCAATAAGAAAGCGCAGAGTGGTATCATCAAAGCAAGCAATGCAGTGGCAAGTGACTGTGACTCTGAGAAATGTCCAATGTAAAGTCAGAAATGCTTATCGAAGCGATGATTCGCGGATTTGAAAGGAGATAGCCTCCCAGTAGCGCCGAAACATATGACTCTTACGCTGACGGATGTCGTAAGATCTCCTCGCAGTTGGCATCAAATCGCATACTCCACAACCGCATGCCTGTCATCAACTTCTCCGTGTTCTCAAGCTGTCTATCACGGCCGAAGATGGAGTCGACGAACTCCGTCCCGCTGTTCTTGCCCATCTGGACATTCCGTTTGTCGGGACTGTTTTTCTTCGCCGCCTTCCACATGTAGTTCTCACACACTTTGAGTAATTTGCCAAAACGCTCCCAGAGGCGTTCGCCACTGTCCAGGAATTCTTCGACCATCTCCCGGTTTTCATGCGATCGTACGCGCGGCATGCACTCCTCGGCTCGCTTGACTTTGCCTGCTAGTTGGATGAGAAGCAGCCAGAGTTCGCCCGCCATTTCAGACATGGGAGTACCAGGCCCGTGATGGAAGACTGTCCAATCATATATCCACTTGCCAAGGGAATTCGCATCGAAGACTGAGCCTAATAGCATGATTGGTTCCTCGGTGGGATCCCAGTTTTTGTATGAGTAACCGGCTGGAATCCCTGCTCGGCGTGCGTCATCCTCTGTTGCCTTGCGTGGCGTCGGCACTGTGGGCTTCGCTGGCTTTGGTGGTGGCGGGCGAGTTCCATGAGATGCTCGGCGGGCGCGCGACCGATGTGCTGTTGCTGGATCTGTTTCTGTATAGACGGGAACCTGGTCGTAGAAAGCCTTGCGATCAGCTTTCTCATATCTTTGATATTGTTGATTTTGGTCGTAGGGCGGCGGCGCGTCATAGTAGACGTAATCCCCATCATCAATAATAACATTGTACATCTGTTCCGATCGCGAACTGCGCTGGTGTTTGCTTGTCGACGAACGTCGCTTGTCGCCATCGGCGTACGCATAGCGTTTCGTTTTCGTGCTTCGAGTACGAACTGGTTCACTTACGAAATCGGATTTGCGCTGTGGAGGCGTCTGAGCAGAGGCATAATAGCCCTGCGGATAGGAATACGAGTACTGTGCTGTTCCTCCTCTTGGAGAAGCATAGTAGCCATAATCCTGACTTGCTCCACGGGCGTGAACCTTTGGCGACGGTCGCGGCGACGGCGTCGAGTGACGAGGGGAGTAATAGCCGTAAGAAGCACCTTGTGGAGACATTGGAGGTGATCTACGGTAGTCGTGAAAGTATCCTGGTGGTGGATGTGGATACTGGTACATCGCGAGAGCCGGCGACCAGAGTCGCCCACCGCGCGAAGGGAGAAATGGTGAAGAAGTTCAATATCAGATCAGAATAGAAAAAGTAGAAGAGTTGAGAGATCCAAGGGGCCCGTCACCGGGGGTTGTGCTGAGGTGGAGGAGGGAAGGAAGGCGCCCGGATCGATCTTTGGTACATTTGATAAATTGAATTCCTAGTTCGTGACTAAGAATTTGAAAGAGGTCTACAGCGCTTGGCTTAGACCAGAGAAGGTGGAAGAATGAAGTGCAATGCGTTTGTAAGCCGACGTCTCGCTGCAGCAGCAGAAATGGTAGGAAATCAGAGGTGGTTGGGGAGGGGGGAGGTGGTAGTCTTTATTCCGCAGATCCGGCTGGCAGTGCGTGCCATGGGCCGCGGCCCTCCCTGGACATGGCAGCCAAGGGATGAAGAGAGGGGCGCTGGGGGCAAGCAGTGCCTCGAGTCAGCATGCGGCATACAAGCGTCCAGCCTACCGCGCCGACGTAACAAATCCTGACCCTGAAAGCCGATTTTGGCGCATTTCCATAACATGGCTTTTTCTACGCTGTGGCCACCATCTCCGTGCTCCCACCAAGCGAGATTATGCACACGCAGCTCTGCTCACTCTCTCCTTACCAGAATTTTCTGCCTACATGCTACACCGGACGTCATTTCCTGTTTACCTCCGCCATCTATGAGTCGCGTGCCGTCCCACCCTGCTTTGGGCTTTGTCCGGCTCCCATTCGTTCCGCGTTTCGTGCTGGGGTCTTCGCGATGCTTCTCGGCCGCTCTCGTAAGCCCTGGCCGAATCTTCTCCCAACACTTTTCCAGCATGAATTGCTCAGCTTTGCGGTCAGTCAGCTCGTTGCATAGATGCAGTGCCGGCCTACGGTCAAGAATGCACCATCGTCATTCGTGACAGTGGTGGGCGCGCAGCTGGAAGTCGACTGCCCGACACAGTAGTGGGAGTGCTGTGCACCAAGCAATTGCTGCGACGAGATGTATCATGCGGTCCGTTCACGCGGCGCAGGGATCTGGTTTTGCGCCATGCTGGGGTGGCGAGCGAATAGGAGTATTCCAGCGGAAGCTTGGCCGCAACCGGCCTAGAGCGGTGATACTGAACGGGATGCTGCATATCCATAGAACGGCGCGCACTCACCATGGGGGTGATGGGGCAGACAGACCAACGGCCCCGAGGCTCTATCTCTAGCGCATGTGTATTGCGGTGATGGCTTGGAGGAAGGCTGGCACACCCACTGGATTGTTCTTTGGGGGCTTCTCTGGTAGCTGCAGGCCACCAAGCCCTCTACCGGTGTAGTGACGGGAAGCGACATGCTGGCCAAGTACCGCTACCTCTGGTACGGAGGCTGTCCTCGCCAGCTTGTTTTCGAAACACAGGCACAACGGCATCAAATCACTTTCTCGTTTTCTGCCGTGCCACCAGGCCATCTTCAGGACCCCGGTCGGAGCAAATTCGATTCCGTCGCACAATCAGAGCCTCATTTCATCAACCGTGCCCCGTCCCCTGCTTCACGTTATTGGATCATCTCTTCCCCTGATCAGCCTCAATATACTTTGGCTGGAACCGGATGCTTGGGCCGGACTAAGTCTTCGCTCGACTGCCCAAGCGGATTTTGCTTGCGGATGGCAGATTCAGAGAGCCCAATCGCCTGCGTTCAACCGTTCGTCCAGAACAGCCGACGTATACGTAGTGTCTCTCGCAAGGTGACGCGAGCTTGCTGCATGACTTTGGACAACTCATGCTCCGCGTACTTTCATGTTGTCTCATCCCACTCTATTGGACTCTTGTACCCTGTCACATGAAGCGGTAAGTATTAGCCGTGCCTCTTGATTGGTACATTAAACGACCGGCGTGGGTCTATTTTATATCGTCTTCCATCGTTTTGTTGACACCTCACGCACGCAGCCCAAATGGAAAAAATTTTTATTCACCAACATTGCGGATGTGAGGGAAGACCTGCGATTTGGTCCAAGAGGTGGACTTTGCAGGGGCCGACGCAACGCAAGTGCTGTGTCTCTCTTGCTTCCGCTGCAAGAGCAATCCTGAAAAGTGCCTGGTCTTCGATCCGATCCAAGGCCATGGTTGTGGCTGCATGGGTTGACGGATGCATTTACGACTGGTGAGCATGGTGGGCATTTTGGGTAGCGCAAAGGCCAGCACATCATGTTCGTCAGACGGCCCGTGTGTACGACTAGATCAACATTACGTGCCATGGCTCGAGACTTTCTACTCCACCCGTCTGGTTCATGGGAATCATGTACGATGGATCATTTCTTTACAGTTGTGACAGATTGATGGTGAAACCGATCGCAGCCTCTTACAGGCGGTGATCTACGGCACTTCACAACAAAACAGGCTTCGTCCAAATATACAAGGTGAGGGAGTACAAAGTCCTACAGTGCGTCGACTAAAATGTCTCATGTTGTACTTTGATGGCGTCTCAATGTGGATTTTCGCTTTCGTACGTTATCAAGCAAAGAACAATAGCTGTGCGTTTCATTGGAAGAGTACGATACTGGCTGTTCCATTTGCATCAGGTCTGCAACACGATCTCGAATTTTCGTGGATTCGCAACGTCGTACCTTAGGTCCCGACCTGACTTTCAGCTCTGATGAGCTTTACTCGGGAGATGCTGCGCTTAACCGCACGTAACATGGACTTCTACCACATGATGTCGCTCTGCAGCTCGCCTCTTCAGTATCCATCATTGGGCGCATCCTCGTGACCAGCAACCATTTCCAATCATGCGTGTTTCTGGCCAACCTGGAACCCTCTCCTATATTGCTGCTGTGTAACTTCTCTCCATACCGTCGGGGTAAGTCCGCTTTAGGTTCTTCTTCTTTCCTCGCGCCCAGTTTCCGATTAAGCGGATGCTCGGTTTCGAGTCCAACGCCACGCGCCACCTGAACTGGAACTGGTCAAAGCGAAGAAGAATTGGATATTTCAAGAGAGTGGGTCGCTGTCCGTTTGCGGTTTCTGGCTTGATCAAGGGTGCTGGCATAAAAGCCATACTTGTGACGTAGGTTCGCATACAAGCACCATGATTTATCGTTTATGAGAGGCGCACAACGTCGGGCTTACTCACGACAAGCAATTGTCCGTGTCTCAGATTATCCAAGAAACCTCTGGTCCTGTTTGAAACAAAGGCCTCCACAGCATATTGTACCCAGGCTCGCGCAAGCATCGCGAGCAACCCAGGCAATCTTCGTCCTATATACGGTGCGAGCTCGCTTGACGAAGATATCTGGTTGCAGAGATCTTCAGGTACGATCAGGTTTCGGTCACGATGCAACATCCATCTAGAGTATTAGATTCTTACTGCCCAATACCGATTGCCAGCAAACATGGGCTTCGAACCCCTGTATCTCCTGCTGTAGCAGATGCACGATTATCCACTTACGGAGCATACTGCCTTTTAAGCTGAACAAACCACATTTGCAGCACTACACGATGCCCGCACGTTCTCAGTGTCTGGTTCCGATGACGTATGCATAAATGCAAGCTTCTATCCATTTTACAAGAAAAGGCCGTTGTAGCACCTTTACGTATGCCCCTGCCTCCCATCTCCAGCCAAGTCTTTCTGCTTCGAGAGTCCTGACAATGATGTCTCTCAGTCCTTCCAACGTTCCATCGACCTTCGTGGTACCTGTGTTTGCCTATTTGTCCCCCACGCCTTTTGAACCTATCCGACAGCACGTCCTTGAAGTGATAGTCGGGCTCATGGCCGTGGTCTTATAGCTTTGTTGGACATCCAGTACAAGGCGATCCTGTAGCTCTCCAAATGAGTCTTGGAGCTGTGATCATTCGCCATCCGCCTTGCGCATAGCCATGGTTAAAATTTCAGCCAAATCGAGCGTCCGCAGCATATCCGCCACCGAACCCAGTATCCCTCATCCTCAGAGCTTTGCCAGCAGCATCCCTCGCCGCTGCGGACTCCTTGGTCACTCTCAGGGCATCAGTGGGTCGCGCGTCGTGTACCTACAAATATTGTCTCCTTAGTGTCCAGTTCAGCAACTCGATCCTAGCCCTCTGGACTTCTTAATCTCTCCACTGTGCGATCCTCTGCTCCTCCTCTATACCGCCCATTACTTTAGCAATCAGATCAGCCGCTTCTATCTGGCTCTCGCGAAGACAAGCTTAGCGTGTCCTAGTATATCTCCCATCGATCTTGTGGCTACGCCTTCGTCCTGGCTTCCATCCTTTGCAGGACCTATCGCCTACTGATTTCATGCTCAAAATAGCCTGCTTAACGCGGTCGCTGACAATGAAGAGATGGTGCGAGAAATTCCATTGAATCGCCTTGCCCACCGACGAGAATAGGACGTTTTCGGGGCCAGTGGTGTTTAGTAAAGACAAAGCCTCTAGGACGACTTCTTCCAAGAGATCTCTACACACGGTCACATCGGTTTAGATTTTTTTTCTCATGGGTCCGAGTCTGCTCCTCTCTGTGAGGTTGCGAAACCCTGCTTGCACAGCAATATGATATATTTGGCCAAGATTTGTAAACAAGGTCGAGTACGTAACAATTAGAGGTCTGGCATATTTGATTGATTTGCCAAATTCTATCCAGCTACGAAATAAAAGCCTTTGGAGGACTTAATTTCAGTCCCTTAGTACTATCGGAATGGAGGGTGGAAAGGCATTGCAATTCTCGGTAAAAACTGAGGATTAGTAAATTATGATCGAAATAGTAATATATCGGAGACGCAGCGATTTGAGAAGGCACACAAAGTCGTTTGGGTTCTTTCTCTCTGTTGACAGAATTAGGTAGCCACACTCTCCGCAATATTCAAAGTGTCGAACGTGAGGTCCCACAGTACCTAAATTCGTCGCGTGCATAGGGCTGAGTTAACTCGAGTCATGCTGGAGGCGGCGAAAATTCGGCACACGCACTAGCTTAGCGGCTCGCTTAGCGTCCAGGCAGCTTAAATACCACTTCACCCCTCGCCTCTCTCTTCCTTTTTTTTTCTTTAGTCGACTTTACTGTGAGTCCCATCCACCCCCATCCTCCACGCCTTGTTCCAAGGTCTGCAAGCTACAAGTACCATACTAACAATTGCCACAGTCATAGAATCATTTCTATAGTAAACGTCCCCATCTGAGCTCCTTACCAGAGCCACATGATCACCAACCTGGCTGATGATCGAAGATCCCCGGACCCCTAGAGTGATGCCGTTGTACCTGCGTTCGCGTAGGTGGTGATGATCTCAACCCTTCCTGGCTTTGACCTCTGGTTGGCCGAGTTGGGCGGGGTCTGGTGGAGGTCTGACAGGCTTCAAGCTGAAAATTTCATATGGAGGAATGAGGATCGTGGATTGGCGTGGAGCTGTTGGTTGCACCTTAGCTATGGCAGATGTAACATCAGATGAAGCGTCGTCATCGCTGTGTACGATAATCGGTCCTGGTAGATTAAATTCAATTTTGTGTTGTCCTTCCACAGTCTGAGAACAAAACCACCGATCCGCACTTGAACAGAAAATTCCACTGAAGCCATAAGGTTGTTAGTCACAGATTTGATCTGATACACTTATTTGAATGTTTCGCAGAGACCTTGGTGATGCCAATTCATCAGTCAGCATGCCAAGTAACAAGTCTCATCACATAGTGATGACCGTGTTATTGAAGATGTTGAAATCTGTTTTGACGCGTTCATGGTCTTTGCTACTTGCTTGTATATAGCTGTTCGGGAGGACAGAGATATCCTCGGTCTTAGTGACATCACCCGAAGGGATTCCTTTTGGGTCTATTCCTTGTCAGGAATTCGAGAGACCTTTTTTAATATCTTTTTCGTGCACAGCGTCGCAACCGAATTTCTTGTTCTAGGTTTACGTCATTAGAAGAATAAGGTAGGGAGCTCTGTCCGGAAGCACGTCGAACGCGGCGTGCGCGGCTTGCTAGTCTAGTTTTTCTCGCGTTCACTTTCTAACTAGCGAGCGCTACCGCGATGTCGCCTTACTTCCACGAAGATGCTGCTTCGTATCCTTCCCGCTGGAGTCGTTGCGCTCGGCCCAGTGAAAATAAAGGAGAAGAGCGCTGGCATCACCACACGCTGCACTACTACGGTACTCAGCGCCGTGAGGGTTGTGCAGGTCTGCATAGCTGTCAATCACAGCATCAACCATTGCCGATAACGATCCATGACGAGTTTGTGTCTGCAGCTACTCTACGTATAGTCGAGATGGGGTTTGACCTCGATTGTATTGAAAATTTCACTCTCCATCATGAGCGCTGATGATTGATCGAGTCTCAATTCTTTTGACTCTTGCAATGCCTTGCTGCTGCATTGGGATGGGCAGAAGATAGGCTTCGTTACATGGACAGATTCTGAACGTCATTTGTGATCGTGAGTATAGGTTGGCCATGCGTTAGATGGCTAGCTTTCAGTTCAGACACTTGCTAAGAGACCTCAACAGGCTATCTAAAATGGGCGTGGTAGGGAATTATTGTTGGTCTAAGCAACCAGAATAACATCTCCACTGCCTGACCCAAGATTATCTGAAGAGTAACATAGCACAATACATCATGGAACTGGAGTTGTTTTGACCAGAGTCTAATATCTAGACTAGGTTATCTCAATGAACTCAGACTCCAGAATAAAGAACGCTCGGAGCAGCCCGGCGAGCTGCTCATGTTTGAGGCTTGCCAACGCCTCTGCTTAATCAAAAGCACTGATAGATACTAAGAAGCGCTAATACTTAAGCTATAAGATAATGTTTGACATATTTGGTTAGTATAAATAAGAACTGCCCAGTGCTTGAAATCATAAGCCACTTAACCTGTCCATTTTCTCTTTCGATAGTTTTGATAATGGCCGTCTTGCCATGCTTCGATACTCTTATCCTCGTCCTCATCCTCGTCCTCATCCTCGTCCTCATCCTCGTCCTCATCCTCATCCTCATCCTCGTCATCATCTTCATCCTCATCCTCGTCATCATCCTCATCCTCATCCTCATCCTCATCCTCATCCTCATCCTCATCCTCATCCTCATCCTCATCCTCATCCTGTTCCTCATCCTGTTCCTCATCCTCATCCTCATCCTGTCCCTCACTCTGTCCCTCATCCTCGCACAGAATTAGTCCATATGAACGCAAGACCTCAAAGCACCTCAAGCTTGGTTGACTCCTTATCCTCTCCCTTCGCGCGTTCACATGAAATCTCAATCCAGGTAGCAACCAGGGATCACTATTGCTAAGTGCGATGAGTGCTTCGGACTGGCTCAAGCTGGAGAGCTGACCCCTTTTCAGTAACTCTTCGATCCAAAAGTAAAGATCATAGCGAATAGCGAGCGACGTCATCAAAGGAGGACTTAGCGGTCCTTGAGTGACTTGATGGTGTTTTTCAAGCCCGAGTTTTCGTGTCACAATCACGTCCATAAGATCTAAAACCGAGATTAAGGACTTTTGCTGATGATTGTCCGTCAGTGTACAGATGAACATTGCGCTGTCAACCAGCCTAGAAATCCTATATTTCCGGCCCTGAATGTGCCTTTCTTCGATATTCTTATGTTGATCGCTAATTTTGCATTCGATTCCCTTAATCTCGAGAGCGTAAGCTTTGCAAAGCGAAGCATAAGGGTTGAACAAGGGAGCGACTCCACGGATTTGACTCCATATCTCTGGCTGTTCGATGTAATCCTTCAAAGTTCTGTGCATGTATTGTACACTTAATTTCTCATTACAATAAGTCCAGAAGTGAGAGGCAGGCCTGTAACTCAGTCAGAAACAAAAGCCCTCAAAATCGCAGGTGATCTCAGCCAGCCCAATCAACTTACTCATTTTCTACTTCCTTAATCAAAGAAGCCTTAGTCTCAAGCAACCCTTTGGTTCTGCTATCAAGACGTCTTTCCATTGACTTCAGCCGAAAAACGATCTCGTCTTTGCCTAGGGGTTTATCTTCGTTGTCCCGCAATGCTTCGTCGTCGTCGTCCGCATATGAGAAGCGCAACAATCCTATAGCGCTTCCAGATTCTAGGGCTGCACGCTGTATCTGGAACAGTTGCGCAGAATGTACCTGGTAAGCAGGATCGACGCTGTCAAGGATCTTGTGGAATAACATCTCTAGATCTTTGGGAAGGTCCTCTAACCTCCTAGTGAGATCAATAACCCGATCACCATTTGAAATGCCACGTAGTAAAGATTGGACTACTAGTTGTACCCAGAGGAAAACACCAGAAGCTTTCTCTGTGATATCATCAAGCAATCGGACAGCTAACTTGTGATTACCCTGCTCCAGTTCCTTGAACCCGCGATGCCCGTAGAATTTGTTGTGGACATAGTTATGGATATCCTGATGAGTAAGATGCTGAAGTTGAAGATTTGGACTATTGATAAATGCATCTTGGAACACGCTCCAGGGCCGGCTAGCTAAGCATATTTTGATATGTGGTGAAGCTGCCATTTCTTTCAAAATAGCTATCATTTCTTCGTGTTTTCCATTGCATTCGTCCAAGCCATCAATCAAAAAAAAGAATCGGAACTGACTGAATGGGTAAGCTATAATTTTGCGAAAAGCTTCAAGACATTCAGATATAGTCCAAGGCTTCATAATCATCGGCATTAGTTCTAGATTCGATTTTATGATTGTCCATAGATCTGGGAATAGGCCAGGAAGCATATCGGGTAGCCGTTCCCCGACACCATGTAATAAGGTCCGGACCAAGCCCTCCATTGACATTTGAATAGAACTGCCGCTATTCCAGAAGAAGTGGCTTGCAATAATAAGTTTTGAATCCTGAGCCCAGGACGTAAGATATTTCTTGGTCCTAAAGTCTGAATGTAGAAATTTCATCAGCGTTGACTTTCCAGATCCTGCCTTGCCTGTAATCCAGTACAAGCTAGAGCTGCTTTGTAACCAGCCCACGAAGGGGGCCCATACAGAGCGTCCAACATCCGGCAGTTCATCTTGGTAGACCCATTCAAAAGTACCTATCATTGATTCTATGATCCGATCTTCGCGATCTCGAATGGCCGAAAATTCTAAATATGAAAGCAATTGTGCTTGAATGTCTCCGTGAAGATAACCTGTAGGCTTCAACCTAGAATTCCATAAGGGGGATTCCCATTCTTTTTGCTTGCCAGAGGTGATCAAAAGGCGGAGCAGGTCAGCTTCTGATTCTACGCGAATTAGATCTCTGTTCAATGTAGCGTGGGATATTAAAGGGTTGCTTACCGCCATGTCGAGGATTTGGATTCTCGCTTATCGCGTGCCGTAGCCGGTGAAACGCCTTCTCCTTCCCTTCGCCATATAGTGGCACTATAGAAACGTTGAAGATGCCGAGTAGGGAGTAAGCTTTGTCCTCTTTGCGTTTGGTTTTGCGAGATTTGATCCATGAGAATTTCTCAGTGGTATCGAATTTAGAAAGAGCCTGTCCTCGAAGAGCCGGCACCGAAATCCGAGTTATCTCGTGAATTGGGCGCTCTAACGACTTCTTATCACCTAGTAGCTTTCCCTCTACAGAGAAGAATTCCACAAACTGTGGAGCAAGAAGTTCTTGGAGTGTCCAGCCTCGAGTGAACCATCGACTTTTCCGAAATGCCGGTCCCCACGACTGAAAGGACTGGCTAAGGGAATCCGCATTACTGATTGACACGTCCGCCAGATATACATAGCATTTGGTCGCATCTCGATACCAGCGGAACATAGAAACAATAGCCTCTGAGAGTTCAGTATTATTTGATTTATCAATGCAGCAAGTGTCGATCCAGAAATATCGTAGGCCATCCTGATTAGCTTGCTCTGCACAAAATCGAATCTTTTTGAATCCAACCTTCTTCTTTGCCAGGTTGTTCTTAAAGTCTTGAAAGGTGACTTCATCATCTTCATCTCCCCAAGTATGCGAAAGCATTCCATAGGCAGGAAACTTGTCAGTCAAATCCTTTTTTAAGCTAATTTCGCTATTATTGTCAAGTTTTAAGAGGCGCATCATTGGAGATGACGAAAAATGGACCGAGGATTCTTACAACGCAGACGGACATCTAAGTTGAAAATAGCAGGGAGGTGCATGACATCGCATCAGAATTCAAAGAGCAGAGGCGCAACAAATGTCAGCTGCGGTCCGTAAAGAGGAGTGTGCGGCCTCTATATAGCCGTAAGGCTCTAAGTTATCGTACAACGCAAATCAGAAAGGGCAGTGCTCCAAGTGTGGCGCAGAACATCTCTCCAGGCAAGGGAAAACTGTCCGAAACTGACACCAACCACCCAAACAATGTCAAACGCCTCTTATGTTATATATTTTGGAATTTGACAATAAAGGTTTGGCTTTCTGCTGTGCTAATATCAGAAAATAATATCTCTGGGCATTATAGGCAGTAAAAACATAGAAATGATGAGAGGTGAGAGGAAATAGGGCAGAAGATAGGGTAGGTGGTCTGTGTCAAAATCGGTCGGTTTTTCCTTCCCTGGAGATGCCAGTGACGGTTCGCCGCATCATAACTCATGCACCTCACCAAATTCAGTTGTTTGTTACAACATCATTCTCAAAGAGGACCGTCGACTCAAAGGTTCACAACGGTAAGTCCGTTGGGAAAAAGGGGTGTACTTTGTTCTGACTTTCGGTCCAATTTTAGCCCGGTTCTGCTAGAGAGATTCCTCGATGAAACGCTTCGAGCCATAGCTTTACTCATCCTGACAGTAGACGCAGCCTGTTATCATTGGCTTTTGCGGAATAGCCATGACCTCGATCATAGTATTCTATCGCTTGAATGGGCATCGCGAGATGTCAAAGATTATTCCTATTGGCGTGACCGCCTTCTCATTCTCGAGGAAGCTCTTGAAGAGGCAGGGCCCATGACGCTTTCGCAGTAATGGCATGACCGCCGGAAGAAGGTTCAATGGTATACATTTTGGGTTGCTATCCTCATTTTTATCCTCACCATTTTCTTTGGACCGATACAGTCCATTACCGCTGTTCTACAGACCTGAAAGACCCTGAGCGCTTAACCGCGCAAGTCCCCTCATATGAAGATCAGTCCCAAGGCAGCTGGATAGACGTTCCTTCTCTTCCTACAACTGTCTACGACTATTGAACTCATTGACTGTAGCTATCAATCTCGCAACAAAGACGCGATGACTAACATTGGTGTATACTCTTGATCCTAAAGTCAGGAATCGCCATCGCAATTACTTGTGCTTCTACGAACGACTGATCCAGAGATATTGGCGAGAGACCGCTCTCGTAGTGAGAGGACAGGACTGCGCTTAGCTCAATAGGAAAGCGCTGAAGTTCCTGTAGAGCAGATTTGCATCACGAGCAGTATCCTTGCAGGGACAATCTACTTGACTTGAACTTGGATCACACGAGAGAGCCAGAAGCAGAGTACTGGCAGTGATTGCTTTATCGTAATTCCTGTTACATACTAATTTCCGTCTCTACAATTATCCCATCTGTTTCTATTCTCTCGGGTATCGATATGTTCAGAATAGAATGCCGTTCCTGCGGTGAAACCCCTCGCCGCTGCATGTCCGTCAGTAGCCGTATCCCTGGTGCCCACCATATTGGCCCGACGAGGGCGGCTGTTGTCCGTACTGACCCGGATGTCCCGATTGCTGTCCGTATTCGCCAGGCGGAGGTGGCTGCTGCTGTCCTTGATAGGGAATCTCGTACCCTTGCTGATATGCTGTAGGATACGCATACGGATCGTGAGGCGTAAACCCGGCTGGTTGTGGCTGTTGGTACTGTTGCTGAGGCGTAGGATCATAATTGTAATCTGTAGAGGGTCGATAGCTTTGATCTGCTGCAGGTGGATTCATCGCGCCTTCTTCACCATAAGGCCCCTCACGTTTTGCGCCACCCATACCTGGCATATTGCCCATGCCTGGAATACTACTTAGGCCAGGAATGCCGCTAGAGCTAAGCTTCTGAGTGAACTGGTCAAGAGGCGAGCCTCCAACTTTGCCATGGCCACCGTGATTCTGCTGCGCGCCAGCGGTCACAACATGGTTGTTGCCGGCTTTGACGCTTTCGGAACTGAGAATGGTGTTCAATTCTCGACCACCATCATGTCGGCGTTGCAGCCAATGCTCGACGGCTGAGAACATGTTCCTGTGGATCTCCAAATGAGGATCTCTGATGGCAGGGTGATGGAAAGCGCGGACTATGTCATTCAGAACCTCGTCCACGGGTACGCCAGGATTATCCCATGCATATATTACCCTCGGTGCAGCATACTGAAGAATCGTAGAAGCGACTTGGCCAGCAGGCGCGTTGAGAACGTTGGAGAAGTGGTCCTTGCTGAGCAGTGAATGAGTAGGATCAGTGCATTGCGGATTAGTCCACGGCTCATATTGATGATTGGCGCTTGAGTCGACGACTGTGGTGGACCCTTGTTTCAAAGACTTCGATACTGCCTTAATGATAGGCTGAATGAAAGGTGCAAGCAGAGACATGATGAAGAGGGTGATTCGCTCGCTGATAGTATCAATGAGCTTCTCGAGGCCTGGAATCTTGCTTACGATCGACATTAATGCTCGAACGACTTTGTCCCGGAATTCTAAGATTGGATAAATCTTGGCTATCGTGGCTTGCGGGTCAAAGTTCTGCGACATTCCAGGAATCCCAGGCCCTGGTGGACCACCCTGAGACCCTGGCGGTCCCGCAAATTGAGGCACTTCATTTGCGCGAGCACCACCGTATGCACCTTCGTTTTCTCTAGAGTTTTGGGCTGCCTGTGCGTCTGAGGCAGCCTGAAGGTCCACGGCCTCTCGGCAAAGATGGTCAGTACCAGGAACTTTGGAGAGCAAGTCGGTAAAACCAGCTGCTTGTTGTTCGGGAGTGACTCCACTCTTCTTGGATTCGTTCGCCGCACTGCCAAGAGCATCGTTCATTTCCTCCACTTCGCTTTGCGTGATGTGATCTGTCGCTTCTCCCACCACGCTGTGCAAGAAATCAACACCTCCAAAGGTTCCGGTGACAATTGGATAGACTCTCTTGCCATGAAGATTGATTTCCGTGGCCGTCCCAGTATGAGGGAAGACGTTGGTGAACCCCATTTCTCGAAGAGCGAGCTCTGTGTAATTTGAGTGGGCGCCAAAGTCCTCCATACAGTGGAGACCTTGTCCAAGGCAGCGCAAAGCTTCGCAAAGGTCTTCCTCCCGACCTTTTTGTCCGTGGGGTCCTGAGCTATAGACACGTCCAAAATGAATGCTACGAGCAAAGCTATGTCTGATGTAGCCTGTGGAAGTTGCCCAGCCGCCTCGTTCGTTTGCTATGTAGTTCTTCATTCCTTTGACAAACTTTAGTACGCATGGGAGACGACGCCTGAAATGACATAGAACATTGCACTTCACATACCGGTTTCAGGATCAATTGAAAGCTCCTCTGGGTTCACCGGAGGCCGCAGCCTGGGGTCGTATTTTCTGGCATCCTCGTTATCAGCGTAGTCTTTTGGATTGTCGATGTGCTCTTCCGGCCGGTAGGTTCCCAATCGCTCAGCCGTGACTTCAAACTCTGCGGTGGCGTAACCGAAGGACATGAAAGCCAGTATCCAGATTAAAATCCGAATGGTATCAGCTTGAACACCCTTGAGGGTACCGACATCGATAGCTTGTGAGTAGTCGCGGAGCCAGTTGCCAAAGTAGACGCGTTTAATCATCATGCTTGTCCATTTGTGGCCACGAAGGCAAGCCACGGTCTCCAACATATCTTCAATGTCACTTGTCGCAAAAAAGTGTCAGCGGTTTGCTAATTACCAAATGTCTCGAAGCTCTTACCCATGACGCCAGTTTTGTCCTTCGACTCTGCTAATGCTGGCAATATTTCCAGCGCCAAAGGCTATAACTGGGGAGGCAAAGATGAGCACAAAGAGAAGAAGACACAGCAGATAGACCTTTGAGGAAGCCATGTTGTTGAAGGATGTGCTTAGGTCGATGATAATGGTGAGTTCGGAATGCAGTGCAGGTCAAATGAGATAGTGCTAAGGTTTTATAAGGTACTAGCCCAGCATCTGCGCACTCAGTGCCTTGGCTCGAAGATCCTCAAAACTAAGCCAGATCCTGGTAGAGCTTGCGAAGCAGCTGAAGATGAAGCTGTTGACGTTGAGGGTTGTGGCGCATGCGGTGAAGCAATCGTGGCGCAGTGCAGAACCAAGCTTCGACCCTCCGATGATCCAGCCAATAACCTCCAACTACAGATATGCCTTTTTGATGTGACTTCTCCACGTTCGGTATTGCACATGGCGCTGCGTAGGTCTTTCGGGCGAGACGCAAGGGATGCGCACTTTAGTGCCTGCTACCATGGTAAGATTGCCATTAGAAATGTCCTATTATCATCTTCGTTGTCGTCGTCGATGGAACTGGTCAAATCATCTCTTCGCTTCTGTCGTCAAGATTACCAGATCCTTGCTGCACCTAGACTGACTACATAGATGCTCCCGGGAATGTATCTTCGGCGGTCTGTACTTCGCCACAACGTTCTTTGTCTTAGACCTCCGGCATCAGATCGTACACAGTGCCGTGGTCCTCAGCGATGTCCTAATACCAGATCCTTGGACCACTCTTCCGCCAACATCAAGACTACCGGAAGCAATGCGAAGTTTATCTCAGAAGATAATAATATAATGGTCCTGGACGACGGCCGGAAGCTAGGCTACTCTGTCTATGGTGCTCGGGAGGGCTACTCGGTCTTCTGGTTTCACGGCTGGCCAGGTTCTCGTTTGCGTGCCAAAGCCAACCTTCTGAGATGCGGATCTAAGCTCAACATCCGATTGATTGCCGTTGATCGTCCCGGCATCGGCCTTTCCGATTTCCAACCAAACAGAACGCTTCTCGACTGGCCCAAAGACGTCCAAGCGTTAGCTGCGCACCTAGGAATTCGGCAATACAAAGTCATTGGCACGTCTGGAGGGGGACCTTATGCACTTGCATGTGCGAAAGCCATTCCCCCGTCCGAATGCTCGGCTGTAGGAGTTCTGGCCGGCGCGGCGCCCTGGGACTTGGAAAACACGCAATACCTGATCCGCTCTGTGCGTATCATCAGAAATATTGCATCTTGGTCATCTCTATTGCGGTGGCTCGCTATATATATCGGCGTTCTACAGAAGAAGAGATATGACAGGATTCGATTGCTTATCAGACAGACCAAACTCCAAGAAAGCCGGCGCCCAAGCACCAAGACGTCACGTACGGATCTTGTTCGCTTGGAACGCGATGTGAAGATTCAGGAATTAGAAAAAAGGAGTTTCGAAGAAAGCGTTCGACAAGGTATTCGTGGACTTGCCGAGGACAATAGACTGCTGACTTCATCATGGGGGTTTGAATTGGAGGAGATTGAACGGAATGTCCTCTTGTGGTATGGTGAAGAAGACAAAAAGACGCCGATTCGTGCAGGGTACAATATGGCGAGCCGCTTACCAAATGGAAAATTAAAGGCATACAGAGGCGAAAACCATCGCACTATAAGCAAACACTTGGAAGAAATCTTGAAGGAATTAATAAACCATGAGGGGGTGTTTCGGGATTCAAGCGGGTGAAGTAGGACTCTTACATGGTATCATGAGGTAAACTCGGGCATAGAACGCCGCATTCAGAATAGAAGAAGCGTTTTAGAAATATTTTGTAATGTCTAGAAACAATAGAGATCCTCTCGGTCTTGGAACTCATACATTGTTTCGTCGTATCTTGACGAGGCAAGCTCGAATCCGTGATGTAACACGTTAAGTATTCTAGGGTAAAGCTGATAGAGGAAAGAGTTTAAAATACGAGATTGGTATTCATTCTATATACTGCATTTTCATTGTGGCCTCGCATGATGAGGCCACCCTCATCATGCTACGAGCTTTTCCCACCCACCCTCCTTCCCTCACCTCCTCCTCCCTCTCCCCTTCACCTCATCCCCGGATCCAACGACCCCTGCCCCAACTTGTGCGCCGACCTTGTGAGCATGGAGCGGACCCCATGCTCCTTCGGCGCCTCCGCCTTCCCCTTCCCCTTCCCCTTCGCCCCCGCCAACGCCAACTCCCGATGCAGCTGTTCCGCCGCCAGGCGATCATCGCGATCGGTCCTGGGGGTTTCCTGGCGGCGGTTCCCCTCCTCCTGCTCCAGCGCCTGCTCCAGCTCCCGCTCCAGCTCCTCATCCCCCACCGACCCCTGCTCACTCTCCTCCGGGATTGTGGCCTGGCCAAGCATCGTGCGGCGACGCTTGCCGTCCCGGTTCGTGTAGCTGAACCGCAACTTCACCCGTTGGAGCAGGTCCTCCGTGGTGCGGTCGAAGGCCTCGAACATGGGGGAGCGGATGGAGGGGGTGGAGCGGGATGATTGCTGGCTTGCGGTTCCTGCACCCTGGGGGGAGAAGAGGCTGGACGTGTTGCGTTGCATGAAGGACGGGATGGAGGTGGAGTCGGAGCGGCGCCTGCTGGGCCCGGCATAGTCAGACCGGTCAGAGGGGGTAGGGGTCGGGGCGAGAGATTCGTAATTTTGTGGGAACCCGTAACGTTTCATCAGCTCGTAAGCGCGGGACGAGTAGTGGTATTGGTCTTGCTCTGGCAGGCGGTCGGGGCGTCGGCAGATGATGCCAAGGATGTCGGGAAAGCCAATGCGTTGAGCATCGTCGAGGGTTATTTCAGGGCCTTGCTCCAGCATTTTCAGGGCGTTGTCCATCGACTTTGGGTCCAAGTAGTCAGCGGCGGTTGCATTGCTGTAAAAGACACGTTCGAGGCGGCGAAAATTCTGTAGGATGTGCGGGTCCATTCCTGCTTTTCGTTCCGGAAGACTATGAGAGGATTGTCTGTCGTCACCGTTGGGTGTGCGCCTGCCTGGCGTCGGAGCAGAAGGTATCCCATTGCCGTTTGTGCTTTCGATGTGGTACCTAGTCAATGTACTTATAGGTGTGCCTGGGGTTCCGGGGTTCGGTGGCGGATTATTGGTGACATTTGTTGCCGTACCATTGGCGTCTTCTGGACCAACTAACAGCCTGGCTACCATTTGGGAGGACCTGTCGAGCGCGTCGCGGAAGAAACCGATAACAAGGATGAGGATATAAAGGAGCGTAAAGCACAAGGCTTTCATGAGGAAGACGATTTTGATGCCTGCAAACTTCATTATAGCGAAGACTATGGCGGTGAGCAAGGCTGCCCAGGCACCAATATTGATGTAACGACGCATTGTGTCGTCTTCGTTCATGGCTGGACGTCCGGGATTGTCAAGCAGGAACTCAGCGCTATCCGCCATGATGTGTAGGTTTGTGGCTGCGATGTAGCTTGATTGTAAGAGAAAATGGAAGGTGGCAGAGACGATTTCAGGGACGGAATGCGTGCTATATTGACAGCGAGATCAATATGTGAGTTTTATAGGTGATGAGGAGAGAGAAATGGCCCCAACTCACGTCTGAAGTGCGATGAGGGACGTGGCAGACAGAAATCGTTTCCCTTCGACTCACACTCTGGAGGGGCACAGCTTGTCGCTTTGGACACCCGATTCTAGTAGATCCATTCAACTTCTTTGATACATCAACAAAGCATCGTCCAATGCAGTCCTGCACGCTAGATGATGAAATGTAGTCGTGCTCCATGGTGAGATTTAGAAGGCTTTGTCACTAACACCAGGATGGTCTGAACTCGATATGTTATGGACGTGTAAGGAACTGATGACAACACCTCTGGCAGTCAACGCATTTGTGCTTTGGTCTAGATTGAACAGAGCATATCCGATCCTTCTTTCCCGGCTGATAGCAACGTTCGCGGGATGGACATCGACCCCATTGTGCTCACTATGCTCTAAGGAAAGACATGGCCAGGGGATCTCCCTTCGAGCAAATTTCGGTGAGTTGCTTAGTAAAATCGACACGAATATCATATGTCAAGATACCGTGGTACGAACTGGACAAAGACTTCGTCGGATTTCCAACGGATATTTCGCAGGTGGCCTCGGATAACGGATTTGCCGGCTGTTCATCGCTGCATATGGTGTGCACGAGTGGCAGTAGGTAATTATACGGCGAGCATAATCCTTGTTACTTGGCCACTGCGCCCAGAGACATTCCTGAAAGATGCCAAGAGTAAGAGTCTAGAGTCTCGAGAGAATTGAGTACACTCGAGAACAGACATTTCTCCCTCAACGCGGACAAACTATCTCATGTGAAGTGTCAATGGCTTCAAGACAAATTCACCACGTAGCACACCAGGAGGGGCCAAAAGAGAGGCTTTTTGCGTCCGAGAAGGCAGTCTACGTGCTGCTCCAAGGTTCTCCTTGCTCCGCGACAGGGATATGCAGCGCCCTCGCCATCTTCAATGCCACACGAACTTGGTGACGGAGGCTATTGTATGCTGCAGAGTAACTCAATGGGTTGTCGCCAACGATTGTTCACCCGAGAAATGAAGGACACTGGGGGTGGCTTCTTCTGCAAATGACCCGCTCACAGTAGCCGTCGCAATTATGATACAACGGTTTGTGTGTAGGCAATGCCGGCTCAAGATATCCGGAGGTTGGAAAGGCTATGAGTTTTCGTAACATAGGCTTGAAGATCCATTTAGTTTATTCGACTCTTTCACGAGATATATGCAAGTCGCTCTTTCATGCTATTTTCACCTCTTAAATGCATCATTTACTTTGCTCGAGATTCGTGGCAAGTATTGAAAGGAACTCAGTTTCCAAGGCTAGTCCTGGGTATCCTGAAATGAGTACTTCGAGAGAACATTGTTTCCGATGACTTGGACACGGATATCCCAAGCCGGAAGTCTTTCGAAAGTATGCAAGATCACCTTTCCCAAAAAGGTCATGCTCCATTTCTGTACGCGGCATCGGCTGGATCCGGATACAGGATGTGCTGTCACATTTCGAAGGAAAATGATCTGATCCAAAAATCCATTCTATAGCTTCGCTTGAGGGGACGGCCGCTGGCGATAGGGGAGGACCGAATACAACGGAGAACGTATTCGTCTGCATGCGCCCTTGCGTGCGATCGGGAGGTGCCCCAGCCCTCAATATCCTCCATGTGACCTCAGTCTTGCCTCAACTCAGAAACGCGATTCATCATGCTACTGGAATAGCATTGCGTCTTCCGCTTGACCAAACACTCGGTCAGAGATGGAACAAGTGAGCCTCAACTAATCTTCAGTCAATCATCAGAGCCGTATTCGTCGTCATCTTCATCGACCATATCAGCATCATCGTCCTCAATTTCCAGTGCCTCATCAACCCCGTCCAGGATCCGTGTTCTTCCTGTACGAGGGTCGGCTTTGAAACCGAGGACACCCAGATTCACATCATTTGTATCTTCACCTGTCTCTTTTTGCGCATGCCTCATCTCTTCCCTTGCACGCCTGATGACCTCCTCTTCCGCTTTCCGGATCGTGCCGCTGACTCTTACGACTTGAAAGACACAGGGTTGATTCACAGGTCGAGGAAGTTGAGTAGTGTACGTGAGGGCAGCCCAAACGAGCTGATAATGCGCGCGAGCAACGCGTATGATGATCGTGCTCGTCGCAGGGGAGAAATAAATTACTACGAAGGAGCCTGGTTAGAGTGTTGATTATGACCAAATTAACGTGACGACAGGAATAAGCCTACCTTTCAGACTGCCCAAAGTCATACCTACTCCATAGTCGCCGAAGAGTTCGGCCACGCCTCGTTTGATCATGGGCTTGATAAGCTCGAGTGTCAGCCCATCTGGTGTTGGTTCCCGGAACTTGATAGATTCCGGGATGGCATTCTGCTTTTCTGTGGACGCTTTCACAGCGTTCGACCCCTGCGGGTAGAGAATGCTGACGAGTAAGTAACGATGCTTGATGCGAGCCATAGCGAAGGGAGCAGGTCCCGAAGTGGCTTCACGAGTCACGGATCCTTGGTGGTCACATTTGGTGAATTGAGGTGGAGATGTGGAGCTCTGCACTCTTTTTCACAAGAAGCGCGGAGCGGACTGAACTCCGCCAAATAAACTTTCGCCCATTTTGGAAACTTTAGACGTTCCTGTATTAAGGTAATATCGATGCCCGAACGCTGTTGACTCCACATAAGTGGAAAGACTTGGTTTTGTTATGATTCCAGTAGACAGCTGGAAGTATTGCTACTACGATACAGATGACAGATTGAAGAACTCTACTTTGCAGTGTTTCGCGTGATGAATTCACAGTCTGTAGGATTGGATCGTGAAGATTCGCATTCCTAGGTAGGAAATATAAGTTTAGTAATGGATCCGTGAGAGAATCCAGATGAGCTCAGAGTAACTATTTAAGTGCTGCTCTTGCGCTGCCTTACAACTCATTTAAAAGCCTCCCCATTAATAGAGCATCAACCTTCTCACCCTTACCAAGCGAACCCTTCCTCGCTGGCAGACACAGCAATGCATTGGCACCTTTGAAGCTGCCAATTCGACTGCTTCGTTGCATGCCTGTACTCGTCCCATACAGCATGCCCTCTTCTTTCAGGGTGACGAGCACCCGATGATACTCGTTCCTCTTCTCATCCAACCTGACCTCCTGCTCCAGCACCACCTTCGCCTTCGGCAGCCCGGCCGGCTCCACTCCACTCGCATGATGCAGACTGGGAAGCACGAACAGGTGGAACGTCACTACTGCACTCGCCGGGTTGCCAGGTAACGAGAAAATGACTTTAGACTGGCGTACGCCGGCATTGGATTTAAAGGGCACGGTAGCGAAGGTAGTTGGTTTCCCCGGCTTCATGGAGACTCGGCCGAAATGAATAGTTCCGCCAAGGGAACGCTCGATCGTTGGTTTGAGGAGGTCAAGTTCGCCCATAGAGACGCCGCCGGAAGTGATGATGACATCAACGCGACGAAGCGCATCGCGAAGAGTCTCTTCCAGAGCGCCTGGTCTGTTTTCATGACATGTCAGCCAACGGCTTTCGAAAGAGAAGACACTTCAAACCTACTTATCCGAGGCGATACCCAGATCGACTGCTTCATATTTGGAAGCGCGTACAGCAGTGATGAGAGTTGGTCGATTCGTGTCACGCACTTCGCCCAACTTGAGAGGACCAGGCCGATCATGCGGTACAATCTCATCCCCTGTGCTCAGAACACCTACAACTGGTCTTCTGTAGATAGGGACTTCTGAGACACCAACCGATGCAAGAAGCCCAAACTCTCCCCCAGTGACCGTAATACCTTCGCCTTTTTTCATGATAACATCGCGCTCTTTGACATCGCTCCCCACCTCCCTTACATTTTCCCCAGCCTTAACTTGATCCGTCAAAACCTCCACTTCCTCCTCTTCATTCCCATCATCGGTCATCTTATGGATGACCGTATCTTCTACCATGACTACCGCATTGGCGCCTGGTGGCAACGGCGCTCCGGTCGTAATCCGCGAGATCTGACCCTCTTTCAAATCTCTCGTCTCTGTAGCCTGCGCATGGCTTGCGAAAGCCACGGGAAATACACCCTTTGGGCTCGGCGATCCCTCTGTAACCTTAATAGCGTAACCATCCACGATGCTTGCCCGAAATGCAGGCACAGACTCTGGAGCTTTGACGTCTTCGGCGAGGACGGCCCCACCTAGATTCTCATTGACGGGGACATTTTCTATCTGCGGAGGAGGAGTGAAATCACGTATCAATTTTAGCGCTTCTTCAACGGATAGCATCGGGTATGGCGATGACCGATAGCGCGCAGTTGGGCCTGCTCTGGGATCGTTCGACTGAGGACGGGTGGCAGGGTCGGTGTGAGCAAAAGGTCCAGTATTTCCATGGTCGTGGTGGTGACCATGGCTATGGTCATGGTGATGATGATGTTCATGGCGATGACTAGACGTTGAGTCGGCGGCAGAAGCTGCACCGGCTTGGACATCGGCTTCCTGTTCCAATTTCCTGACACCTCCGGCGTGGAGCGATCTCGAGTCTGCTCCCGCAGCCTGTTGGCACGCATGTGGTAACAGCTTTATGACAGCTTCGAGATTTTCTTTTGCTCCTTTTGGGGATCCCGGGAGAGTTAATATAAGGGTCTGGTTACGGACACCAGCTACTGGTCTTGACATAAGGGCAACTAAATCGAATCAGTGTCTGAACTTGAATGGACTTTTCGACGGCTAAACTTTACATGGAGTCACAGCAAGAGACGCAGCAAGCATGCCATGTCTGATATCTTAGATAATGGAACCCAAAATTAGACCACGCAGACTTACTTACACTAAACCTGACGCATGCTTGCGTATTAAGGGAGTAACTGCCTGCTCAGAATCAGCACCAACAGGGATGACGCTCAGATTGAGAAAGTCTTGCTTACCTCCGGCGTGTGGTCCTTGACAGCAAAACCAGTTCCTCCACTTGTTACGACTAGATTCACGCAGTCATTACCATCCGTCTGCTCAATGATTGATTGTTGGATATCTAGAACGTCATCCCGCACAAATTTTGTATGAGAGATCTCCCACTGTGAAGCTTGCTCAAAAACACCCTTGAGTAAAGGAACGCATCTATCGGAGCTCGGATCTTGACTCGCTGTTTCGGAGATGACCAGAATTGCAGCTCTAAGCCTGTTGCTCATTGCCGGTAGATGTCAATTTGAACAAGTTGAGAGATCCTTGCAACTGCTTTTGTGAAGAAATGTAATGCTTGATACTCTCACTGCTACAAGGCCACGTACGTGTGAGAAGTCAGTCGCTGCAATCGGGACAAAAGCCTTGAAGTAATTACAATGTTTTTTTCTCTCGACTCTATCAGTTAAATACTCGGGAATGCAGGGGTGTCCCGAACAGGGTTATTTGTCAGAGTGAACTTTCTATACAGTCTCAAGATAGAATGTGAAAATTAAATTTCCGGAAAGCGTTGAAGCTTTTGGCGAGGTAGCTTGCGTTGATTTTCACATAACTGCTACATGCACTCGAGCGCTGTATTTCCTCTACTCAGTTACCTCAAGAAATACCATATCTAGAGCCATCATCGAAGTTAAATTTAACACAGTGGTGAATATTATCTACAAAGTATACAATGAAGAAGATACCTTAAATTCTGGGGCTAGCAGCGCTCTTTGGTATAGAGACATCCACTAGCTCTGGTTTGAATCATTTCTATTGGCTCGACCTTCATCGCATCTTCCGGACATCCTCATAGGCGTTCAGATAGAAGCCTGATGCTCGCTTCATACTCGAAGACCATAATATCGTGTGAGAATCTCCATATCTGCAAAGGTCAAGAACATGGCCCAAGACGCCATACGCAAGCATGCACCACCGGCGGAATTAGTTGATCACGCGAAATCCGTTGCTTTTCCAGAAACGAGCAAACCAATGATCAGGCCAAACAATCCTAAGACGGAGGAGAAGATCTCAATGACAAGGATCTTGACAAATCTAGATGATGTTGTTAGCTTTTCGCTGTAGAGATGGAAAACCGACAAAGCTCACAAGCTCGGATCCGCGGCATCTGCCAGTGCTGCGCTGCTGCCGTTAATCCCGACCGAAACGCCGCACACAAGGTTGCATGCTCCGACAGTGAGTCCTGCCCAGAAAAGTGCATATCCAGTATAGTAGTTGCTCCCTGAGTTGATGTCTTCAGGACTCGCCAAGCCCATCTTTGCAGAGAACACAATCGACATGATGACCCCGTAAATCGCGACGACTTCGCAAAAGATGATCGAGATAAGATTCTTCGTTCGTATTCGTGGTGCCTTCACACCGCCCCCAAGGATCGACGTGCCTGTGATGAATATGCCCCTGCAAGTGTTAGCGACAGAGTGATGGTGAATGGAGTCACAACAAACAGGCGTGACGTACCATGCTGCACCCACAACTGATAACCCAATGCAGAGACCTATTCCTGTACTTGCCCATGTGTATGGGGAGATACTTTCTAGAAATTGTCCAACCTAAGCAGGAACGAGTCAACACAGTCTTCTGCGTGCAACCGCTGTCTTCGGACCTACGTTGAAAGCTTCGCCCTCACCATTAAATAACATATCTGCCATAGCATCAGCTCTGCATTTCCTTTTCATCGACATGTCGCAGTATCCACGTACAGAGCCCAACAACCGTCAGGGCGATGGTGGCGCCGCTGGTAGCGTAGGTGAGGGCGCCCATGGTGAACACCCTGCACTATCTGGACGTCGCGGAGAGGATATCGATGGATGGATTGCAGACTGCCGACCAGCAGAGTTTCGCCCAGGTAAGTCCTCGAATTCACTGGCTTTGCTGTCAAGTTCGGTGGTCGACTTCGTGGTTGGCTCTGTCCCCTGCCCACAGTTACGTAGCGGGTGTTTGCACTAATGTTTGCACTCACATAGCCCCACATCACTGACTCAGCCAGAATATCTCTCCAACACTGCCTTCAGTCCCGTTGTTCCATCTGCTTTGTTTGGACCCAGACCCATCAGTCTTGAAGACGAGTTGTGGGAGCTTGAACAGACTTCCAGTCCCGCCGAAAAGAAAATAATCAAAGAGAGATATAGGAAGCGACGGGCGCGTAAGTTGGGCCCATCCGGTCTACCTGCATTGCAAGTCTGACACAATACAACAGAGGCAGCGAACAATTTAGATCCAACGCAGGTCGAGGAGATTAAGGAGGTCAAGAAAAGGCAATCCAAGTTCACTGTTGCCACTGAAAATCTTCGGGCAGGAGCCGGGTTTCCTTCACTAGAGGCCAACGATTCATCCAGTGCGGCTGTCAAGGACGAGGTCAAAGACGAGGTCAAGGACGAGGGACCCTCTGATCAGCTTCATCCACACTATATTGGTGTGAATTCTGCTCAGGTCAAGAAGCAACTTAAGGAGGAGGTCAAGTTTGAATTACCTGTCGAGACTAAACGTCTGGGGGTACCTTCTCATCCTATCCCTGATCTCTTAGCTCTTCCGCAAGTACATCTTCCACAGCCCTCTCACCTTCGAAACAGATCGAGAGCCGGCCGGTTGGCTGCCTGTGAAGACGAGAACCCACTCTCTCCGCCGTCTCCACCGCACGTCACAGAAGCGCGGCGGGTCAAGATGAGCGAGAAAAAGGATTACTACGAGCTCTATCGCCGGAGTACTCTCGGCGTGACGTTACTAGACTCGCTTGATGAACTCATCACAGCCCGTCGAATCGAGCCCCAGTTGGCTATGAAGATACTATCGAACTTCGACAAGTGCATGTCGGAAGTTTTGGCAGACAGGGTGAAGTCAAGATTAAGCTTTAAGGTAAATCGAGACTCCACTGCGACACGCAATGAACAAGGCAAGTATAGCGTTTTCTAATACATTGGCTAGGGCCACCTCGATACTTACCGCTTCTGTGACGATGTGTGGACCTTCGTCATAAAAGACATCAACTTCAAACTCGACAATCAGAGCACCATTCATGCCGAGAAGGTCAAGATTGTCAGCTGCAACAACAAGAAGGCCGAAGAGAAGTAACGAATCTTACGAATAACTGAAGGACAACATACACATTCAATCTCGATATACTTAATGCTAATCCGGACGATGTGATGTTTAAAGATCGGAGGCTAATCTGCGTATACGTGAAAACTTACAGGATCTTCCAGCAATTGAGGGAGGCCAGAAGGAAGGCTTCGAAATTGCACTACCCCCTTTGAGTCATAGACCGGAGGCGAGCATTTCAGAAAGGACCTTCGCGTGGCGTTTGGGAGATAGTCCATGTTTTTGCTGTTGAGCACGAGAGCACAGCATCATTTTTCATTTCCTTTTCATGAAATTGATACCCAAATTCTAGATAGACACCCATCAATGCAAAACCTGAAAGGCCTTTGTGCACCACATCACCCGCCATTTCAATGACTTAGGCATGTTTATCCACCACCAGCTCAGCCCCGGCCTCAACTCCTCCCCTCCCCAAGCCTTGGCTCGTCCGTATATTTCCCCTCACCTCCCCCCACCACCCCTGTTTCCTGCTCCCCTCCCTCCAGTCCATCCAACCCAATCTCGGCAGTGCCCTCCCCTCCGACGCTTTCACCATCGCTCACATCTCTCTCCAAATTCTCTCCTCCCTTCCCCTGCTCCTCTCGCGCCCCAATAATCACGCTCCCGCCAACCAGCAACGCCGCACCGACGAACCAGAGCGGAGGTAGGGTCTCGGAGAAGATGAGGAGGGAGAGGACGGCGGTGAGGAGGAAGTTGGCGGAGGTGTTGAGGATGGAGACGCGGGTGGTGGAGGTGGCGAGGGTGAGGGCGCGGGTGAAGAGGGTCCACATGATGAGGTTGAAGAGGAGGTTGAGGCCAAACATGGACTAGTAGATGTCAGTTACTGAGTGTCAGAAAGGGTTGGAGCAGAAGGGAGGGAGGGGGAGGGGGAGGGGACGGAGCAAGGGGTAGGGGGAAGAGAAGGGGAAGCAGTGGGGAGTCACGTACGGCACGGACGAGGACGTCGATAAAGCTGTTGTCTGGGCTGAGGCCGAAGCCGGAAGCTATAGTAGAGGCCCAGCTGGACGTCATGGCTGTTGTCGTGCTTTGAACATCTGAAGTTAGTATTCAGGGAGCTTTGACGGGATGAAAGGGATGGTACCTACAGCTTAGCAAAAACGCCGTTCAAGGCCGCACATCCACCGCTCGCGATGGCGAAGACGAGCCATTGCGATCTTGGCTTTTGGTCACTCATTAAGGAACTGGGAGTTTTGGCGTCGTCGCTCGAGTCCTCGCGACGCGATGCCTGAGGTCGGCGCTGCCGGAGGTTTTGCGCATTCATGGCGGGTGCAAGGGCTTGGCGAGCGGCACTAGATTACGATCTAGGAAGCGAGCGGATATGCGGATGCTCCAGGAAGAGAAGAAGATACGAGTTTGGTATGTCATGTCTGAATGTGAATTTCTCGTGAAGTCATTTGCGGTCTATGTGAAATCGCCAAGCGCAGAAAGTTAGAGCGCGCTACAAAGTGGTGAGAGCTTCCTTTAGGCACTTAAGCTTCCTTGCTTCACCGGAATCATATCAGCCGCACTATACCTTGACTGGATAGTCCCTACCACCTATGCCTCCCCATAATAAGGGGATTGAATTTACAGTTTGAGTAAAGAACCCAGATGTCTTCAATGTAGTCTTCTTAACGCCTCAAGCATACCTTTGATATCCTCAACTCCTACTCCCAGACCCTCAACGCACTGCGTCTGTACGTCAGGGGCACAATCTAGGAAGCGCTCAACAAACTCGCCGTCCACAAAACGTTGCGGCTCCTCTGCCTCTCTGACTAGATTCTTGAAAGCGCGATACTTATTGAATTCGTAATGACCAGGGCTCTGGACGAATTCCGCAAGTCGAGCCTGGAGTTGCATGAGAAGATTCTGTTTCGAGGGAGAGATCAGGGCGAAAAGGTAGATAGATCCTTCGACCTGTTTAAGAAGAGTTGGTCAGTCTTTGTATTCAAAGGAGTTTGCCTCTCAGCACTCTTAAGGAGAGTTGGCATACCGTAGCCATGAATGCCTTGGGCACGACCACTGCGTCACTGCCCACCCCAACATCTATCCTTCGTATCCGATTGACCATCTCCCCTAGGTTCATTTCGCTCGTCACCTGTAGCCTTCTCCTATCGTCCTCGGTGACTCCATTCATATCGCGGTTTAGCACAAGTAGATTGCCCTCCGCATCAGCCTCAACCCACATATTCTCGCCAACATGGGCTACCGCTGTGGCCCACGTCGTCTGATAGTGTCGTGCCACCTCCTCCAATGTGTCCGTAGGACTTGTATTTGATGCACCCGTCGTGAAACCAGGCTTGTATTGAACAACAGACACGGACTTCATAAGATCCGCGACGGCAATTTGGTTGTCTCCAGGCGTAACTGCAATATCAATAGGCGCAGTACTCGTTCGATAGCTGCATAGCTTTCTTAAGAATGGTGCCGATGAAGTCTCATACTCAAAGCCAAAGATCACGACTGTCTTAACTAGCGCCGCTGCGATCTTGTCCCCTACCATCGCAAGGCATCTGCAGGCGCCTTTGAGTGATTTTTCGGCAATGAGTCTGAGCTTTCGTTCTTGAGTTAATTCGAACACAAGGATACGTCCGCGAATAGCGTCTGATTGGCCTTCTTCCTCATCAAGGTACGCCGTGCCAACGACAAAATGGTCCGCAAGTTCACCCGTACCATCGTTGAGTTCGGCGTACATGACGCTTTCTACCAACTCTTCCTCATTCAAAGCATAGGTGTCAAGAACTTCAAACGCTACTTCGTCTACGAGCTTGAAGTGGCTTTTCACAAGCTCGTATCCGTCCCTCAACTCCCTCTTTATCGTTCCAAGACCGAATGCTTTGGCATCTACAGCCCACCCTATTCTGCGAACTGTCTCTTTTACAGATTGCGTCTGGACATGGGTTGTGCGCTCAGTGTCGACCAGAGAGATCTTGATGTCTTCCTTTGTGGCAATGGCAACTGCGTTAGGGAAGGCAGAGGAATCGAAGGGGCAGAGATAAGAGACATCTTCGGCAGTAACAGCAGAGTAGACTATGCGATCTTCCGAGCTATAGATCATGCTTGGATGTTCGCATGTAGCGACTACGGCCGAGACACCGTTCCCTCGCGGAAGCTCGCGGAATGAAGCTTGTTGCGTGCCGAGGAGTATACTCTTCTTTCCAGAGAGGCCGGAGGTTTGGACGTCAACGACAAAGGTGACCACATTGCCATCAGCCATTGCGATGAATAGGGTTGGTGGTTGTTTTTCGAGAACTTGAGATATGAGTACAGATCTGGGCACCGATAGACCCTCTTCTGAAATTTGCTCGGATTGTAGAGTTTCTAGGTTAGGCAATTTGAGGGTGGAGACCATGGAGTTTTGCCAAAATCCAATGATGCACTTGTCCGGAAGTAAATCTGATATTGTTAGGCAGGCGATTTGAGTGTCTGCTCCAAAATTCCTTTTTGCAGTTTCTCTCAAGCTGCCACTGTTGATCTCGAGAAGAACCAGTTGAACTCCATCTACAGCTACCAGAACGTGATCATCAGTAGCTGATACGTCAGTTATCGATTGGTTGTTTTGAGGGCTCCAACTAGATTGAACCATTCCGCTTTCAATGTCTGAAGTTCGTACTTCGGTGCTTGTAACCTGCATTATCCTGGACATCTTCAAGTTTCGAGCAAGTAGCGTACTCTCCGAAAGTTGGAGGCCTTTGAGGTCGTCGACTTCCTCCACCTCGTCTCCTTGGAATTTAAAAGCCGCGGTTTCACTGATAAGCGAAACCAGAAGAGTGTCAACACTCCCAAGACCAGGTTCGGAACGAATGCTGAACAGGTTTGTGACACTTGCCAAATCTCGACCCATGTTCCCTAGGACAGCGACATCTTCAAGACCGACACCACTTCGAACACTACGTAAGCTGCCGTCTTTGAAGGCTCCACTACCTGTGATGATTCGTGCTTGACCAGATGAGAATTCTGAAGTTTGGCCTTCACCTGTTCTTGTCCCCAGATCTGTAATGGCACAGTCTAAGATCGGAGCAATATTTGGTAACGTTTGTATCACTTCAATGTCCTCGACCTCAATCTTGAGCACTTGCGAGTCGCCCTGATGAGATCCCACAAACAGTCGACCCGCGTCCAGGTAAACTAATACGTTCGCTCTTGACGTCTCGCCAAGGACGTGAATATGCCAGCCTTCCACCTCCTGGTGGCCATCCAGCTCCAACATCAATAGGTACAACCTCCCGTAGTCATCTGCAAGGAGGAATCTCTGATTATCGATGCGTGCCCAAGCCACGAAGATGGTCGCTTCGTTAAGAGCTTGTATTACACCTTCTCCCGTCTCCTCGTTAAAGTATCGTATTTGGGTTTCTCCCAGCACCAGAACTCCTCCAGCAGGTGCTGGTACTGGAACTAAATAATTCGATCCTCGATCCAATTCTTTGCCCAAGTCTATGTCGTTTTCCATTTCCGCTACACCGGGCTCGTCACTTCCAGGGACAC
Organism: Viridothelium virens; assembly: GCA_010094025.1. Lineage (NCBI taxonomy): Eukaryota > Fungi > Ascomycota > Dothideomycetes > Trypetheliales > Trypetheliaceae > Viridothelium > Viridothelium virens. The sequence continues at coordinate 70,342 of ML991846.1, read as the reverse complement.
CAGCGCTATAATCAAGCTCACGAATCTTTAAACGTTTCTGCGACTGAGAGTCCTCATACAGAAGTGCCATTTTCGGCTTATCATTTTTGCCTGGAGATCTTCGAGGATACAAGAAGCAAGAAGAATGGACAAAGAGTTCTGGGATCCGGGTCTGTGTATGCTCACCAAGGGTTCCAATGTCAGCCTCGGGTATTTTCTTGGCTCTTTGAATGAAAGGGACAACAGTGACAACCCCTTCGTAAAGTTCGAGTGTCATGTATTTGCCATCTGGTGTTATATGACTTCGGTCTCCAGTTTGATTGTCCCTGAAGGTCTTCTCGGCGAGGTCGACATAGCTCTTTTCCGTTCGCATTCGCTTTTTTTCTGCATCCCAAGACAATATGTAGTAGGCTTGCTTGTCGGTGCCGACGAAAAGATGGTCTGTCTTTGAAACTTGCGGACGAAACTTGTTGAGCATCGTGACCTTCCCAAAGATCGTTTGGGCATGGAGCAAAGAAATGCCATCCTCGCTCTGAGAGTAAAGCTCCAGTCGGTTCGCCTTACTAGAGTAGAAAATATCAGTACTCAATTCCCGAGTCTGGTGATCCCAACTTACGCTACAACAAGGTGATCCTCCTCTGGCGATACGAAACTGAGAAGGCTTGCGTGCTTAATGCTGCTCGGCCTGTGGATGGGGGCGATATACGCCATTGTGAAGCTCGACTATGTTGAAGCCAGTCCCTTTATTTAGAGCGCATCATGTGTTGATGTCGAAGTAAGCGGAATGTCGCGTGCAGACGCGCTCAAATTGACCCGAAGCGAAACTTCGGAGACTTATCAAATTATCCTCGTTGTCAGCTATTCGAGGAAGTAAATGGATGACGCACCAAGCTCGGAGAGGTCGCCGATTTCCTAATAATTTACGGCAGCCCCACCATCCAGGTAGGCTTTACTCAAAATCATGCCTGGCAAGTTCCCACCACAGGTACTCTTTCTGTCGTCATGACTGATATACTATCAAACAGGAACACTCCCGGCAGATGCAGCAGTCTCAGTCGAGGATAACGACCCAGTGAAAGCGGAATACGAAGTTTACATCACTCCCGAACTCGGTGCGCAAATCTACCTTCTTCAATATCCTAATGTCTTTCCCGATGAACCTTATACCGCGGAACGTGGCAGACAGCCTGAAGCAGTTCGAATCAAACCAAAGTCGGGATTTATCGAAGTCGAGATACCCGTGAGTACCGAGCAATACTTTAATAAAGAGAAAGGTATCGAGTTTGCGCAGAGTTTGCGCAAAGCAAAGGAGGAAGGGTCGACCTCGTTCGGCCTGGCCAATGGCTTCTCTGGGCCAAAGAGTCGAATGCGCGGCAACGCAACAGGACCAGTGATTGGCGCGGAAGCCTCAGCGTCAAAGACAACTAATGAGTCGACGCAAGACTTGCTAGAGGACTTCGAGAGTGCTAGGGCTCGAGGCCTCGTTTTGGACAAGAAGGTTTTGGGCGGTCAGATTTTGAGATCAGAAGCAGGGAGGCCAATTTATATGCTTGGCTCGTTTCGCGGAAGTCAGTCCACCGTTCCTTGCAGACCCAGTGGAAGTTCTAGCCTAATACTAATTCCATAACAGATGAGCTCCACCTGTCCCAGTTCAATGGCATAGCGCAGATGCGGCCTCAATTCCATCATATAGATGCCCGATGGCAACTTGAAAGGAATGCCTCTCGCCGAGAACGCGAGGCAGGTGAGCCTCCACGACATGTCGAGCCTCGAGCTGTGCAAATGTCCTTCAAACCAACCGGCGACGATGCGCAACAAGTTGGCACTACCGATGCTCTGCTGAAAGCGGCTCAGGAAGAGAGATGGATGACGCTCAAACATCACGATGAAAGCGTAAGGCGTTCGCCTTGAGCCGACCTTGATCTTGGCTAATAAATGATTCAGGCTCCAGAATCATGGAATGTCTACGAGAAAGGTCTTCACGTCCAGGAAGTCGAGACTGCGCCGGAACTAGTCTCATCAATGACCAATGATCAGTACCTGGATGCTATCAGCGCTCCACGACCTGAATTAAATGCACGCAAATCCAAGAAACCAGCACCAAGACCTTGAATGCAGGCCGTTGCTGGCCCTGAGAATGATGCCCTTAACACCCGATGAGATTCCCATATGCAGGCATCTCGCTGGATGGAAGTGAGCAGGAGGCTCCCTGGATATGAATCTGTTGGGGCGAGTACCTAGGTAGGTAAAGCTGGAAGCCGCGACAAGCATATCGATGGCGCGTGGGTATTTTACAACATCACGGAAAGTTGGGGTTTGCGTCCCAAGCTCGCAAGTGTCCAAGTGATGTGATATCGGCAAGAGGCTTACCCTTATAGACGTGTAGTGAGACTCGTGAGATGTATGAATGGCTATAGCCTGCATCTCTATCTCAGCAGAAATAGGCACGCACCAAAAGTAAAAAGATTCTTCAGTCTTTTCAATCCTCGTATGGCATTCCACATTTGAGAACATCAACACCTCCTCAGTGATCCGGGATTGTGGTACTCCTGGCTGAACGCTTGTTTGTGACGCGTCCAGATCGCGATCGATCAACAGACCTCGGTCCGGTCAAGGTATACCTGATACCGTAAGCGCAAACAACTCTAGCCCGAAACAAGCAAGCAATTTGGATGCGGAGTTCGGGATACGCCGTCTGGCGAATTGCCCACGCATCTAACGTACCCCAGCCCCTGCTAGTCGTGCCTCCGCACTCCCGCTTCCTTCAAGCTTTCACTGATAGCTTGAGATTGTGCATCTGTACCCAATGTGCCGCAGGTGATGTTCTACTTTCTTCATAGCCATGTCCAAACCGTTCAGTGTTATAAGAGGCTCTGCTTCAAAAAGTTGGGCTAGTTCTGTAGGAGCTAGAAGAACGTTTGCGACGAGTCGATGTCTGCACGCGACATGGGGTTTTGTGGGGTTGGGCCGGATGGGTAGGCGAAAAGTACCTTGACGAACAGAGGAGATTACTAACGACTTTCAGGTTTTCCTATGGCCAAGAACCTGAGAGCTAAGATTCCAAAGTCAGATAAGCTCATCATTCACGACGTCAATCCTGCGGTTACGGGCCAATTCGCCGAAGAACATGCTGGGCAAACTATACAGGTTGCTGAAGCCGTGAGAGAGATCTCCGAACAGGCAGTAAGTATCCTTACTTTTCTCCTACGAAGACGAGTCCCGGTCTCTCATGATGAGTCAAATTGTTCTATCTATGATCTAAGTTGGAGGCTTCGGCCTTTACTCTGATTACACCATATTTATAGCCAATCCTCTGAAACCATCTCTCCGCCCCGCTCCGGTTCATGCCGTACCTTTCAATGGTTCGATCCTTCCCAGTCTAACCAGTTCTTTGCCTAGGAAACGATCATCACCGTCCTCCCCGAGCCTCACCACGTCCAAAATGTCCTCCGCGCCATGCTCAAACCGCCCACCCTCCTCAAAATCGGACCGTGCAAACCCCGTCTCTTCATCGACTGCTCCACCATCGACCCCAAGAACTCTCGCGCCGCCTCAAATGCCGTACATTCCTCGGGTCAAGGCAAATTCATCGATGCGCCCATGTCCGGTGGCGTGGTCGGCGCTTCGGCAGGCACCCTGACCTTCATGATCGGCGCAAGCAACGACATGGTAAAGCCCGTGAGCGATGTCCTCCTAATGATGGGTAAGCGTGTGCTACACATGGGCGAGCAGGGTGCAGGGTTGAAGGGGAAGCTAGCGAACAACTATCTCTTGGGTCTGAACAACATTGCGACGTGCGAGGCAATGAATATGGGTATCAAGTGGGGTCTTGATCCGAAGAAGCTGGCGGAGCTGATCAATACGAGTACGGGTCGGTGCTGGCCATCAGAGGTGAACAATCCAGTGCCCTATGTGGTTCAGAATAGTCCGGCTTCGAGGGGTTATGACGGGGGGTTCGGCACCAGTCTTATGAGAAAGGATATGAAGCTTGCGTTGCAGGCAGCGCACGAAAGTGGGGCAGCGAGTGTGATGGGTCACGAGGCATTGAGTGTATATGATTTGGTGGAGACGGACGACAATTGCAAGGGCAAGGATTTCAGCGTGGTCTATCGATTCTTGGGAGGGAAGGAATAGAACTGTACAGATGCTGATGTTTGGATTTGGAGGCTTGGAACCGCGTCCAGGAACCAGTCTCTTGTTATGGGATATCCCTTCGTTTGGAAGATGAGCATATGCACTCTTGCCGTCCAATCATAGAGTTAGCAATTTGCACCAATCGGAATTTCAAGTACTTAAGCGACCCTTTAAGTGCCCCGCCCCGCGTGCTCTGACACCCTGGGGTGCTGGGGTTCTCCATAGCTATTATCTCCAGGAGTGACTTGGGTTTTGTCCAATTGGGCGGGTGCCTGCGCCTCACATATGGCGTCACCCACTCACACTACTTAGCCGGTCAACTGTCCTGGTCGTGTCTTCTAGGACTCCATAACAACCGCGACGCTTTCCCGCTATTCTCATCTCCACTACGTCAACTGCACATACGCTTCTTGAAACCCTCTTTGACTTTGCCAACATCCGATTACCTCCCAGATTCAAAATCCACCATGTGCGGCTCTGACATTTTCCTTGGCCTCCTCGCTATCTTCTTCCCGCCACTTGCAGGTGAGAACTCTACAAATGCTCTCGTCCCTTACCTCCCATCCCGTCCGCGATTACCACCGTGGGCTTCAACTGACCTATTTCTTCAGTCTGGGTCAAGTGCGGTCTTTGCTCGGCCGACTCCCTCATCAACATCGCCCTTTGCTGCCTAGGCTACTTTCCTGGTCTACTACACGCCTGGTACATCATCTCGATCCATCCCGAACCCTCGGACTCGCACGCCTACCAATCTGTCCCGCAGGATCCAGAACGCGGCTCCGTCACATACTACTACGTCCAGCAGAGCCCGAGCTTGCACGCCCAGCGCTCGCACCAGAGTCAAGGTCCGAGGGGCCAAGGAAATGGCGATGCACAGAGGGGTTACGAAAGCAGGGGGCAGATGGGATATGGGACTATGAGCGGTAGTGCTGGTACGGCGCATGAGCAGCAGGCGTCGCGCCCTGCTCAACAACAGCAGGACGGGCAGGTAGGAGGGAGTGATCAGGGAGTGCCGCCAAGTTATCAGGAAGCAATCCAGGGAGATAATAAGGTGCAGCATGATTAGAGGGGAGCTGAAACTTTGCAATTATTTGTAGCATGGCTCACGGGGTGGTCATGCTGTTTAGGATATCATGTTTCGATTGAGTGGCGTTCGAACTGGCGCAACGGATAAGAGTAGGCGGCGGGAGGGGCAGACACGCAGATGTATTATACCTATCTATACATGAGCTCGTATGGGGCATTCCGTCTGCTCTCGAAATGGATCTTTCAGTCCTCAGTGGGATAAACATCGACAGGCTTGAGCATGGCGTTTCTTTGGGAGCCGTCTCCAAGACCACACTATACAGTCTGGCGGTCTTTCTGCAATACACGTCTAATGACTTGTTTTTTCGAATGTGTACGTACGCCCTTATCCACGATCCAGTCGCCGACTAGTACAGTACAAGCTATCACGTTAGATGATTGGCACGAGTCTGATGGTTATCCCCTTCATACCTGCCCTCCAAAACTACCCTCAGGTCCTTCCGGAAATTTTAGCCTGAGATTGGCCACAAATAGGGTCTTTCAAGAAGAACCTTTCACCAATGGTCCAATAATAACTTGACGATTCTGGCTCGATCGCCCAATTCTACGAGGCCAGCACGATAGACGAGCATAAACTCACCGAGCATACCTTCACTAACTCTTCTGCTCACGAATCTTGCGTCGTAAGACCAATCTGGTGGTTGGAGAGGGGTGAATTAGGATCCGCCATAGTAAACTCAAGATTTGGGCTGCCCCATATGAGTGAGAGATACTAGCAGGTAAGGGAACTCTCGTCACTGTCCAGCAAAAGGGCAAAACCCTTTGACAGAGGTTCATACATCTAGGAAAGTAATAGTAGAGTTCTCCCCTTCCATCTGTTAGTGAGTGTATGAGGGAAATTCGAATTGATGATGGCGGGTGCCAATACAATTCAAGGTATTGGATAACGGATGGATGACATAGGAGTTGGCTAAAGTGCTGTGTGAGCATATGGCCCGTGCGCCAACCCACCCTGGAACCCTAATTAAATACTCCGTACCTAATTAGCTTACTCTTATGTAGCTTCTACGCCCACCACATACCCCAATGACCTTTGTGTATCTCCAGGCATCTTGTTTCAACGGGTCATATACGACAGCAAATTTACGGCTTTCTAGCTCACGTGAGAATGATCTGTACTGTCTCCCAAGTTGTCAAATCATTCCGTCCCACAACATTCTTGGCATCTTTGGGCGAAATGGCATAAACGAGCACTCTAGAGGTATACTTGTTGCCGAAAGCGTGTACTCTCTACTCATTTGTCAATATATAGCCTCGGAACGTGTGTACCTTCGCCTAGGTGTACCTTCCGTGCTAGCTGCAGATTTCAAACACTGCTGCTTGCTGGCTCAGCATGCGATGAACTATGATAAGGGCTTAAATCAATGCTGTTCTTCCCAATACAATCCGTCGATGGTCTTATAAGAATCCAACAACACGCTCTCAAATCTTGATTGAACAGGCGTGACCGAAGTGTGAGTGCCATTTGACTCAATTCGCGTGCTTTGATGGCTGAGGACAGATTCCAGCCCAAGCGTCTATCTCATCGGGTACTACATTATCAGTGCGAAAATGCGTCTACTTAACACACACAACTACCGGCTAGAATCGTTCTTGGACGAGGGAAGTGCGCGCTACGCTATTCTCTCACACCGTTGGCGCGAGGAAGAGGTAGAATTCGCCGACGTACGAAACGACGAGTTTCCTTCATCCATGAAAGGAGCCCTAAAGATCATGAAATGCTGTGAGCTTGCGGTTTCTCAAGGGCTGGATTACGCCTGGATCGACACATGTAGCATCGATAAGAGCAGTAGCGCTGAACTCTCAGAGGCGATAAATTCGATGTACAGGTGGTATGAAAATGCCTCCATCTGTTACGCATTTCTTGATGATGTCTACAAAGATGATGAAAAGACTTTCAGAGAGAGCAGCTGGTTCACTCGGAGTTGGACATTGCAAGAACTTCTTGCGCCGCAAAAAATCGTCTTTTATGATAAACATTGGCAAGAGATTGGTACCAGAGAATCGCAATGTTATATCATTTACAACATTACGCAGATCAGTCCCATGATCCTCATGAAAAAGAGCGATGCCCGAGATTTCTCCGTTGCTCAGCGCATGTCTTGGGCTTCGCGTCGGCAGGCGAGCAAGGTCGAAGATGTTGCATATAGCCTCATGGGTCTCTTTGAAGTAAACATGCCCCTACTCTATGGAGAGGGGCAAAAAGCTTTCCTACGGCTACAAAAGAATATCATCAAGACCTCTGATGATCAATCCATTTTTGCATGGTCAGGAGTGCAAGAGGACTATCCTGGCCTACTTGCTCCATCCCCACACTGCTTTTCTATGTGCCACGATGTAATCCCTATCCAGTCAAGAAAAGGCGGGAACGCGTTCATGATGACCAATAGAGGTCTTTTGATTACTCTTGAAATCTATCAATGGAATAAACTCGACATGTACGTTGCAATTTTGAATTGCGCGAGAGAAAAAGACATATGGGGGCGCTGTGGCTATAGTCGAGTTGGTATCTTCTTACGCAGACTTACGGAGTTCGATCAATGGGCTCGGGTTAAGGACGATTGTGACGATCTCCGAGATCAAATGGACGATCACAAGCTTGCTTGGAGACAAGCGAATCCCATTTTCAATCATCAATCAGCTGCAGTATCCGAAGAGGTAAGAGCGCTCATGACATATGACGGAACTCGAAATCATCCATTTTGGGACTGGCGGGGCTACCATGTGCGAGAAATGGCGATCAAAGTTCGTCAAGTGCCTTTCCTTGATCGACACGCCGAAGACGCTCTCTACTGTCGACGTCAGCGAATGCACGGATTTCAGATCGGACATAAAATGCTTAAACATAACAGTGATCAGAAACCGTTCTATAAAGAAGTCTTAGGAAGGTCAATTTCAGATGGCCGACAAAGGATCCTTAGACCAAATCCGCGAAGTGAATATCCACAAAGCATAGTTGGGGTTATAGACATCTCCAGACAGAAAACCCCTATCAAAATTGTATCCCTGGGATTTGACTTTGAATTCAATCCGGTTTGTTTCTTGGCAGAAGCTTCCGCGCTCGAGGCGGAGAACTCTGCGAAGAAAAGCCTTATAGAGGTCATCCAAGCAACAGAGGAAAGACAACAATTTGACACTCATGATGTTGGTGACAAGAAGTTGGTCGATCTTCATACTTCACATGCATATTTTGATTGTGATAGGATCAATGCTTTAAAAGGTATTCTGGAACGTCTTCCAACTGACACGGTGGGTTGGAACCAAATGGACCAAGGCATTGCTCTACCACACAAATTTCGTAAAGGTTTGTGGGCACTGAAGGGAGATTATGTCCATGGGTTGCGTGTCAAACTCAAAGACCTTGGATTTCAGGTCAAAATGCAAAGTTTTTTCGCGGATCCCGTAGTATGGCGTTTCGAGCTAAAACGTGTGAAAGATTTTGTTTACGACGAACGGGTGAAAGAATCAAGAAGAGGTGGAACGGTCTAGATAACGGTGTAGGTAGATCGGCTTATCGTATATGGATCTCTGGTAGAGCTGTGGCATGCAAAGCTAGTAGAGTGATAGGAAAATTTTGCGTGACTATTATACACATAACTACGTATACGTATCTAAGTAATATATCGAGTTGAATTAGATCAAAGCAATGGGCGTTTAAGGGAATCTAAGGTTCCTATCACAGTATCATAAGAGCCATGAGGAAGAGGTGGCTGTCCAAACCTTTGATAGAATATCAACGAACCTTGAGCTTAAAGATCAGTTGGTGCTACACACTGTAGTCTATCTTAGCTCATTTTCCTAGCTTTCTAGAACGTAGGTCCAATTAATTCTTTGACATGAGCTGTTCCTCCTCAACGTTAGGAGAGGAGTGATAGCCAGTTCAGCAGTTCCTAGCGCTTAGAACATCTAAAAGAAAGGTTGGATACCTACGAATCTCTAAGATAAAGGGCATCGAACTTGTTGAAGACAGTCCCCTTACTATTTTCTTTCCAAGTTTCAGTCGTGCCGCTTCTTGGTTTGTGGAGCCGAATTCAAGTGCTTTCAGCGAGCCCTTTGAGATCGTTCGCAGACTTGTCCCAGGGCTCGTAAGCATAATTTATGAATTTTCATAAAAAACTTGGAAAATAAATATCACAACACCAACCTTAAATATAAATAATGTGTATATAATAAATATGAATTCTTTGACATCTAAATCGATTTATTGTATATATATTGATTAGATTTGGATTTAATGTTGTGATATTTATGTGTATTCATTGCATTATTTATGCATTCTTCAGTATCCACTTATGCTTACGAGCGCTGACTTGTCCAGTATGAATGTTCAACTACACTGTTCGAAGAACTCCATTCCTTATGTGGATCTTGCCCCCAAACACGTAGATGTGCTTTGGCCAGAGGATCATTGAGTGAGATCTAATGTCGTCAGTGGTCCGAAAATATCCAGCGGAACTAGGGTTTTACGATTCGTTCATGATTTGATAAACCGCTCTCTTAGTTTCGAGAGTCGAGGCGATATCGAACTGCGAAGCCAGGCCTGAGCCACTGTGTCTTACTAACTCACTAGCTTTCGCTTCTGTTTCTGCAAAACCCACTCCTGAAAGATCCTCTCAACGTATCCGAGACTCTACCTCGAAGAGCTTTTCAAGCGTTCTGCACCTATCATTAGCTGGCAGAATTATCTCATTCCTGAAAAAGTTTGCAAATTAAACAAGCCAGACTTTGACTTGGTAACGTTCCCCAAACTCGAACACTTTACTACCGGAGCCCACGATGAGGACTTATTGATGCATAAAAGTCCTGTTCTGCTCAACGATTACCAGGGCTCACCTACACCCCTAGACCACCCAGGGCCACTCAGAATACGTCAGAACTTCACTCAGGGCGATACGCCAGCCCATATTGTCTAAGGACGCATACTTAGTGTCTGCAAATGCTGATTCCCGCCAATATTCTTCAAAATAAGGGGCTATCTATTCGGAGGCCTAGCTGCTGAGTGGATAGCTGCTGCTGCAGACGCAGCAGGTGTTCGATCAGGTGGAGTAGCAAGGCGAAATCAATAGCCCCGCGCACCGTGACGCCTGAGCCATATCTTAAAAGAAACATCTGGATGGCAAGGGGCCATTTCCTCCTGAGGAGCTTATGCTGTCGTTGAGGCGCTTGGCTGATGAAAGGAGCTCCCCGCGTCATGGGACCGTTCGCGTCGGGCCAATGCGCTTCTCCATGCTACAGGATTCGATGATACCTACATTACTCAGGTTTGCAAGAAAGAAGGGGCGGCGGGGAGTCGACGAGTTGAGCAAACGGAATTGGCCTATTGGCCGTACTTTTCCAGCCGTGGAATACTGAACCGCAATCCAGATATGGTACAATCAAGGCTCCGAGTGCACATCGGATAAGCGTCTTCAAAGTGGCAGGTGATCAGCGGAACACCCAAATATATCGTCAGGTACAGATTTTGTTCTCTGATGTGCTTGATTGTTGGCTGTGCTAGTAAGCGAGAAAGCTCATGTTGTGGCTAGTCATGGGATAGAATGGTTTGCAAATGTTCAGAAATGCAAGCCTGCATGGAGTATCGATTCTGAGCAGGCTGGAGGCTTCCCGGATTGTATCGAGAGGCATCAGTGTAGATTTCCCAAAGTAAAATAGGACAAGACAAGTCACATTCAGAAAGGTACGGAGTAGTCGAGTGCGAGTAAGGTAGCTCCGAATCATGACTAAGCGACAAGGAGCTGTGGCGGTGGGGTCCTCATCACTCCTGACTACTCTAATCCCTGAACAGACCTGAGCGATCCTTAGCTCCAGTCTCCCTCCTCCTTCTACTGTTCTGATGCCTAAGTCATAACAGTTCCTTGCTGTACACTTTTGCGGTGCAGTTCATTCAAGGTCAAAGGATGGCACAGCTTAAGTTTTCCCTAAAACAGGGCCCTTTTCCACACACACAGTCTCAAGTGTGGGTGAGCCTGCACGGTATCTACAGCCTGCTCCCCGACATCCGCTATCTCCCGCTTTTTTAGTGGTTGAAATCCACCCAAACGAGAAAATTCTGCGCAAAGACCCGAGCCTATCATCTTAAAATGAGCTGACCTAGAGTTCTAGGATCTCTTCCTCACTGGGTAGTGATCGCTCTCTTTTTGTATGAAAGCGCACTAATGCATGTTGCAGACAACGGACATGGTAGAAGACTTTCCAGTCCTTGCGCTGAGCTTACTGAACACCGGAATATGTCAAATCTTTCTTTCCATGGTGAAACGGGCAAGGGTTGCTCGAAGACGCTTCTAACAGTTAAATGTGATGTAATTGCTCCTGTCAGGCCAAGTCAAGGCCTCGAAGATCAGCAATTTGCAAGTCGACCGACCCATAATTCTATTTTGATCTATCAGAACTCCGCTCAGTGATACGATCGGTTGCATTAGAGCTCAGCTTTGACGAAGTGCCGAATTCAAACTGACCGCCAAAGATCTCGAGGGAGTCTCAATATCTAAACCTTATTCCGTCTGCCGGACGAACATCACCCAAATTTTGGTATTACCTCGATATTACTTTGATGTAGGTGTTTGATCCGAAGAAACTTGAATATCTGATTATCAAAAGTTGACTTTTGTACCACTAGGGCCTTCAAAGAATCGTTGCAAGCAGGGTCACATGAGAACGTCTCACTCCTTTCACAAGAGGAGCAGAAAGCCCTGGACAATCAATATCTCACTCCGCTCAAATCTTCAACATGCTTCTGGTCTATTCTATTTCGGATTCTCATTGTCGGACTGGTCAGCTGGGGGCTGATCGATCTCGGCCTTCGAACATACTCATTCGTCACGGCCGCAGACCAAACGTGCTACTGCGGAACGAATCCTAAGGAGGCCATCGCGAAAGGATGTTTGTATGACCATCTTGCAGCAGCCTGGCTTCCAGAAAGTTGTCGCGACGAGGAGCTGATGCGGATATGGGACGACATTGGTCGAGTAGGGCAACACAACTGGACGTATTACAAATACCCAGAGAATACCCAACAATTGAGCACTGAAGAAGTCTCCATGCTTGGCCGCATCATGGATGGGGCGCCGGAGGATAGACTCGCGGTCACGTCCGTCACCACAGATTGGCACATGTCTCATTGCTTATATCTATGGTGGAAGTTGGTCAGGTCACCATCCACTGGGAGGGCTATGTCGCCAAGGTATAGTGACGAGCACCATGTTAAGCACTGCATACATGCAATTGTCGAAAAGCTAGAGGCACTGCCCGATTATCATGAAGTGACGGGCAGAACCAGGGTCTGGATGTTTCCAGATAAAGTCGTCAAATAAGACAGGGTCTCGAGTGCAATCCGGACAGTTGGAAAGGACAGTGATGATGGATTCCGCTTTGAAGAAATAACTGATCATTGGGAATGATGGATTGGAGCTGGATGGTTGGAAAGGGAAATCCGCTACTGGCCTTAGAAGGAGAAGCAAGACCTTTTCTGTATTAAGGATCCGAAACCAGATCGTTCATCTTGCTAGCCTGGGCAGAAGTCTGGCGCGATCATGTGAGTATCGTGGGTTGGAAAATTGATAGAGGAACAGGCAGCAAACGAACTCCTGAAAAGATATTGGAGTTAAGTGCTGACTTTCTAGTTCTCAAATTGGGTCAACACTCTACTCTAGAATGAGAATTTGGAGACCATCATCTTGCAAATCTCATTTTCAGGGAGTTGAAGTGTTATGTAATAGTCTGCACTGGAATAACATGAGAGCTAAGCACGATAGTGTAGTTACAAACAGCTACTCGTTGAACAGATGCTCTTCCAGGAGCTCACTTTGCTAGAAAGGCGCATGCCCTCTACAATTTTAGCCGGAAATACAGATGTCACCTCTCTACTCTGGGTCGGAAGCTACGGCACCAGTCCCAAACCCTGATACTCTACAACCACACCCTGGTGAAAGGCTACAAGCCGCCATGTGATCCAGGTATCCTGAATGTCAGATCCACGATCCTAGCCCCCACGATCGGAATAGAGCTAAGCTCATTAACAGTTCTGGTGGTGAAGCAAGTTCTTGACCAACATGCCTTTCCGTCGTTCCTGTGGGGAAGCTGGGGAAGTTATTGATCTGAGAGTTCTTGGGCAACAAGGGTGCAACACGACACCGGTGGACAATATGAGGACCGTCGGCGGGTACCGTACGCGGCTGACTCAGGAGAACGCTAACAGTTTTACAGGCCCCCCCTGCATCCAATAATCGATCAATTCGATCAATTCGATCAGCCTCAAATTCTTGCGTAGTAAAGCATGAATAGTAAGTTATTTTGAGTGCGATTCATTGAAAGGTTGCTGGACTTGACTAGATTAAACAAAGTCCGTCGAACCGCACGCCATCAAAGGCTATTAATTTACGAGAGCAATCATGTTTCTACTCGATTTGCAGATCTCTTACGCTGGGTGGTCGCAAAGGAGGTGATATCGCGAAGCGATGACGACTCTTGTTGGCTATCTCCATCACACGAGCAGTCCGCTTTATCCGGCTGAGCACACTCTTCGTTTTCGGAATCCTTAAAGGATTTTTAAGCGTTGCTTCGGGATCCCTGCTGGTTCAGGTTTTACCGTGCCCGATGTCTGATGTCTGATATTTGTATCAGTACATTCTCATACAAAAATGGTCAATCACCATGTGGCGAGCAAGGGTCCTGAAAACCCGAGAAAGACTTTCCTAGTCCGATTAGCTTAGGTCCCTGTGTAGATCCCTCTTTGGATTTAGAGCTCCTGACAAAAGGATGCCGGAGACACCGGACATAGGAGTCTTCTATAAGAAGCGAGGAACTTACCTTGAACGGTACTGCTGGAGTCCACAAATTCCCATATCGAGGTAGTCGAGTAGGTAGTATTTCACTAGCATGGATCCGGACCGGTGTTTGGAGAGCCATCGGTTCACTAAAACGCAGAAGCATGGATTACAAACTCATTACAACATCTCGATAAGCCATTCAGAGGAGAAGATTAGCAAACGCTAACAGGCACCTGGTATTCACCGGGAGATATCAGGAAACTATTATCAATAGGAATACTGAAGCGATTGATAGTCTACGGAGTACAATGAACAGCTAAATTTGATATTCAAGTGGGTAATAGGGACTAGCCGAATGCCCTCTTGGTCCGTATACTGGTCCTCATCAAACCTGCTTTGATAATAGCTCAAAACCTCCATTTTAGGGCTTGAAATGGTCTTGCAACTACCAATATTCTCTTGGTGTTCACGGAGACATCTCAGTCAAAGCTCAGGATCATGGATCAGTTTACCGGTTTGAGATACAAGGATAAAGACTCGGCGGGTGATGTCCTCCACATAATGACGAAGATATCGTGGCTCTGAAGCCGAGGTGAAACAAACCACCGGTCTGCATTAGGTATGAGATCCTTTTGTCTCTTGGACTGCCAAGACTCTCATTTCTTTCTTGGAGTGTAGATCTAAGGTCAGGAGGCGAAAAGACGAATATATAAGGACAGGAGCCATCCAGTTCAAGGTCATTATCCTTTCCTGCAGACAAGTTTCAGCAAGCAAAAAAGCAAGCAAGCTAGCAAACCAATTCATCTTTCCAACATCATTATCATCAGCCAGTATGAAGACCGTTATCTATGCAGCTCTTGCCGCCCTCTCCTTCACAGCCAACGTCAGCGCCGACTACGCCCTCGTTACGCTCTACCACGACAACAACTGCCAGGACATCTGGTACCAGGACGAGATCAATGGCGACAGTTGCTCGAATCCCGGCGCAGGATTCAGCTCGATGATTATCAACAACGTCACCTCGAATGGAGATATCAACGTGTACTCGGCAGGTGATTGCGATACAGCAGCTACGGACTACAACACGGACGGATGGACAGGCGTGTGCGCCGGATTTGGAACATGCAACTCGATTGGATACTCCGTTTCTCCAGTGAACTGAACGGATGAGGAAGGTGGCGGAATGGGAAGCGCGGAGGCGTGGAAGGGAGAAGCGAGAAGCGTTAGCGTAGCGGAAGGAAAGGGGTTAGAATGTGTCAGATAGTTCGTGTTTTGTGTGAAAGGCGTACGCTCTTTTCTACTCCTTAGAACCAATCGAGCATCATTGGAAGAAAAACAACATCAAATGGTGACAGAGTATTGCGCGAAACCTAGCCCGAAATATAGGGCTCTGTGGATTACAGCATAATGACTCCGTTGTAGCGCGCCCTAAGGGACTCACCAGTGTTCTGCGCATGGCAGTCGAATGCAACGCCGGAGAAGCAGACCAGTGGGACAGACCTGCTAGAAATCTGTCTTGGAAGTCTGTCAGGTCCTTTGAACCCGAACGGGCACGTCTGAGGCCTATGATACTTTCCAGCATGTTGGATAGAGAAATAGAATATTCGAGGAGTTATCGCGACATCCCAATTTTGGCCCAAAGATCCGATGTGACACACTATCACTTACAGGGTTATCATTGACTTCTACTGTGTCAAAGTGGTTGCTGTTTGTCGGCATGCTTTGAAACTGCAAAGACTGAGAAAGGCCTGTACTCTAGTTTGCCTTGACCGTAACCGCGAGACCAGAGTCATGCGGTACCTGAACCCATGAGGCAGGCGTAACTAGAATGTCTAAATTCTCTGTGAGAATTGTTCGAGGATAATTTGGGAACAAAAAAACCCAAAGCTATGGAATGCGGCAATCTCTCACGAGGATCATAGCTTCGAGGCAATGATTCTGGGGTTGATAATGAAAACAGGAACTTGCTGATAATCTTTACGTGGTCATCAAAGGGGTGAAGCGCAGGTGAGCCCCAGACTTTTACTCAGGGCGGCCTCCCAGAGGATCCTCGTTGACTTTCCACAAGATGTTGCTGGCATATCGGGAGGACGCAGTTGGCCTTCTCTCCAATGGCAGTGAGAAGTGGAATGCTTTCACGGCCGCAGCTTAAAACTCAGAGGGCGAGTTACGTTCGCTTCGAGATGCCAAGTCTTTGTGTCTCCGCGGTTCAGCTTCTGCATCTCGGAACGGAAAAACGAGGTAGCCAATTTGGTCTCTCCCATGACATCATTTTCAGAAATGTGGCGCAGGCAATCTTAGCGTGCAATGGTCAAGAAAACTCAACCTGGTTTTTTTCATCACACGGCCAATCCTACATGTATCCCCAGCAAGGCGCAGAGGTTGGCGTAAACATCGAAAGCACCGCACCTTGTACTGCATACTACTCCTAAATTTGCCGTTCGTTTAGCTTGGCCAATGACTATTCCACGACCCAACGGAGGCAAATCAACCGGGCAAATCTAGGATCTCACCGAATCGGTTCTTGTTACGCAATATGAGGACTCTGGGTTCGGCTGCACAAACAATTTAGCTTCTCTCCCGTCTACAGTGCCATCAATTGGTTTGTTCAGCTGAGCACTCCTACCACACAAAGCTTGCAACAACAGAAGGAGGAGTCAGCCTCGCTGGACATCTAACGTAATCCGCTCAAGGGGAACATGCTTTGCATTCTGCCTCGCACTGCGCGCCTGCGTAGGGACAACCTCATGAGGCACGCTGCGAATAAAGCCAGATCCTCTCAAAGTCCCTTTACTACTTCCAGAATAGTCACTCGTAGTCCTTGACGGGGCAGTCTCTCACTTGTTTGCTCTTCAATCCCGCCCCAGGAAACATATGATAAACTCTGCGGGGTCGCAACTTGACCGCACATTGAGTATCTTCCCTCCAAAATCCTCTTGTTCCTATAACTCAATATAAATCCCGTTTCTCTCGTCCTTCCTAGCATTTATTCTATTCTTCCCTCTGAAGAGATCTACTTTCTAGACTTAATCCCAGCCCACCCAAAATGCTCAAACACCTAATCCTCGTCTCTCTCGTCCTTGCGTCCCTTACGACAACCGCCCCCAGCTCAGAGCCAAATGACTCTTCCAACCTAGAAATCTATGCAATTCAACAGTCCCACGCACTATGTGAGAAAGGCGTCGAGCTCGGGGACCTTGAATGCGGCGCCAACGACGATGTCGCTTCCTCGGCAGACAGAGATCGATACAATGGTCAACAGGCGCTTCCGAGGGAGGATTACGACGATACCAGCAATGCTGGAGCGGCGGCCGGAGATGACGAGGGAGACAGACCCTTGGAGAAGCGCGCTGGTGGTGGCGGAGGGTCGAGCGGAGGGTCGAGCGGAGGGTCGAGCGGAGGATCGAGTGGTGGGTCCAGTGGGGGCTCCAGTAGTGGAGGCTCCAGTAGTGGTGAATCGAGCAGTGGCAGTTCCAGCAGCGGTAGTGATGGGGACGGTGAAGGTAGCTCAGGCAGTGGTAG
Source organism: Viridothelium virens (assembly GCA_010094025.1). Taxonomy (NCBI): domain Eukaryota; kingdom Fungi; phylum Ascomycota; class Dothideomycetes; order Trypetheliales; family Trypetheliaceae; genus Viridothelium; species Viridothelium virens. Next base: position 52,856 of record ML991846.1, on the reverse strand, counting down.
CAGCGGGGGTAGTTCAAGCGGCGGACGTGGTACGACTAGCTCCAATGGCAATACCGGCAGTGGAGCAGCAGGGGCAATGATCAATTCACTCGCTATGGTTGGCGTGGCTATTACTGCTATAGCTTTTGTCGTCGTTTGAAGTCTTCTTGAGTGAGGTGGATTTTGAGAAATGTTTCATCTGTATAGTACGCACTTTTTCTTCTCCCATCAGCAACTTACCACCTTCACCTTCTGATGTTCCATTAGGCGGAGGAAGAAGAGCGCAGAAGCTCTCATATTTGCGTGCCAGAATCCTTTCCTATCATTGTGAAGCGTCTATCTAATCTTGCTTGGTGGAGTATGACCTGCTTAAGTCATACATACGAAATAGCTGGATGGCGGAGCTCCTTATCACTTAGTAAATGTTGCGAGCAAACGTACCTGGGTAGATTCTCAAGATATCCACACCGGAGTGTCACTCTCGTACAAGGCCGCACTAAAAGGTCGATGCCCCAACGTCATCCAGATAGACATAAACCAAATAGTCCCACGGAAAGCTAGGACCCACCATGCTTCCTCAATCTCTTCTCGCTCTTCCTCGGGAATCCTCAGTACTTCCACCCCCTGAAGATCCCTCATAGTGCTCACGCTCGCCACAGTCTCACTTATGATAGATGCTCTCCTCTCAGCACCTTTGTATTTTCGGTACTTCTGCCACATCGGATTGATCAAGTGCTCTTCTAAATTATCGACATAAAGATGAGCGGTCGAAACCATATATGGCCAACAATATGCATCTATTTTGGGAATGCCTTTGTCATTTCTCCAGCCCCATTCTCGAAACTCTTTTACTCGCTCGCTATTTTCGTCAGCCTCTCCTCTGTGGAAGCTTGCCCAGTCTTCTCGCTTCACACCTTGCTTGAGTTGCCGCTCTGCCGCTAGATCAACGGCAGAGTTTGCCAGAATCACATGGCGGATAACCATGTCCTTGAAGAAGTCCTGCCGTTGAGGCAGAAAAGGGGTCTTCCTGCCACCATCATCGAAGCCAGTGCCCAGTATGGTCTTTTTCTTTGTGAAGTATGTCTCGGTCCAATGCCAGAAGCCATTTAATATGGCAAGAAATCGAGTCCTGCCCCGGATAAAATATGCTTCCTTGTCTTCTGAACCAAGATCGAAGTTTAAAGCATCATTCTCGATGACTTCATTGCTTTCTATCCCGTCTATATCTCTGGTCATATTACTCCATATCTCTTTCTTTTCCCGAAACTGTGAGAAAAAATGGGCGATGCCGAGCCGGTCTGGGGCCCTGCTGTTATCGTCCCACTCGGGCATAAGGGCATCGTCCCAAGAGGCGTAATAGTCGTATAAGAAAAAGTTTTCAAGGAAGTCAAGCTTTTCATATACTTCGTGCATTACCCTCGAACGCTTTGACATTTGCAGGCGGTGTTTCAGGACTTGACGGCCCTCCTAAGTCAAAAATGGACTCACTACGGGGCCCAGTCTCAATGGGTGACAGACGCGGGCCGTTTCAGCCTTCAGAACTGGAATATAGGGCGACCACAGAGCAGTCAGGTCAGTCAATGCCATCTGGACTATATTTGAGCCCCATGGACAGCCCTGAATTTCGGTTTTAAACAGTCTTTGACGATGGTTCCGGTGGAGGCCAATCGTCATTAGAGATCGCTCAGATAGTCTCATTCCGTCGTCGTCATCAATCAGGGCCAGATCACGTCTTTTGCTACCCCCAGGGATGATTCCAAAGATCAGCTTATCGGCCGCCTCGCTCGGCGCCATTTTGGGTCTGAATAGCGCATCATCTGCGTTCACCCCTGCCCTCCGGTTGTTATGGTAGCGAACTACCATTCCCATACCGCGAACTTCATACGACGCAATGCTCTGTCCATTTCCCTCAGCACGGATCACACCTTTGCCCAAATCGAATTCTTGGAAGCGCATTCCGAGACGTACAACTGAAATGACCAGAGCTCTCATGCTGATTGTAGCTAGAGGCCGCACTACATCTGGTACCATAAAATCCCAGGAGTATTGCTCAAGTTTGACGGCGAAGAAGGTCCTCAGGTTCTTGTCATCCCGCCCTGGATGATCCATATCTTCCTCGTCCGATTCTTCCACGAGAACGGTACCAGGAATGTCTTGCGCGTAGCAATGCTGACGTAACTTCATTTGTGAGATAAGTGGAGCCCAAGATACAAAGTCCTTGGAAGATGAGTTCGAATTGAACGGATCTGTCACAGAACGAAGCCTATGAGTCCATGATAGAAGATGTTTGACTGCATGTTTCTTTTTGGAGGCTTCCTTCCCTCTTGCATACGCAACTGGCAGGTGATCATGCTTCAGCTCGCCTTCAATTATTTCAGAGCTAGATTTGCCTACGTAAACGCACTGACATGCGTTGCCATGTGTGGCAAAGTCGTCAAGTGGATCTCTGTAGGAAAAGGCCTTGTAGAACAGCCAGAGCCTTGATCTCCGCTTGAGGATCCTGCGGCAATGATTCGATCCAGCGTCCGCAATAGGATAACATAGCCCACTAGTGTCTCTCTTTGGCTTGGGATTGGCCGGCGCAGTAGCAAGCTTCTGAAGGATAATGTGAGGCGTTGTGAATTTTGTCTCAAATCGGAATTCACCCCATCGAAAGCTTCGCCGAGTTGCAATAGCCCACGGTCCAATGACCGAAGATTGGCACCGTCTGAAACCCTCTGCGGTACCAGCGTAGGCTTGTAGAAGTTGCCAGAAAGAGACGCAGAACGCTACGAAAGCTATGATCAGTGCAACAACTGCTGTATCATTTTCAAGATTGTCGCTCATCCCTTCTGACAAGATCCTTCAAATGGCATGAAGGCAGACAGGGATGAGGCTGATCCTACGATTTTCGAAAGATGCGCGAGGTGTCGAAGAAATGGCAGAGAAAAGCACTTACTATTTCAACACGGCTTTTACGAGAGAAATTGTGTTTCAGTCCTGTAATTGATGATATAGACCCACTCTCCCAGCGAATGCGTCCACCAATGAGGCACGCATAGTAGACAGTTGATTCTGTGCCGTACGTCTAACCACCTCATCGAGCTGCCGATGGACGTTTCAACAGATGAGTGCGTTCATCATGTATGAACTCATTGGCCCGCGAAACAAGCTGAAAAGACTTCAAGCGGAAGAGTTTAATTAGCACAGGGGCTTTAGAGTAGTCCGTAATCTGCATAGCCGCTGCTGTGCCGCACGCTCGGACTCAGCTGCAAGACTGCATTGTTCCGTAGAGTAATCGGGCTTCGATCATCCCGATTGCCAAGTAATGGCGGAGACAGTGTCAAACAGGATTGATGCGATGAAACGCCTTGAGCGACTGGGAATGAGAGACGAGTGACAAGTAGGTATGGGGTACGCATATATCTGCTTGTATCGCTTTGCGGATTGCGTCTGCTCACTACCGTAAAGGAGTTCTACGCAACCTGGTACAATCGCGGCCACTGTGCAATCTGCCTCAATATCTGCGCGCTCACAGATGGACAGAATGCCATCACATAGGATATACGACGTCTTGTTTCGAGGAAAACATCTTGCTGCGGCTAACCCAGGCCTCAAGTGTAAGTTCTTCTCCCGCGTCGCGAAACGAAACAACCCCGTGGGAGCTAACTTTTTGCCTTCAATCCTCCAAAAGCTCGTGTTTCAAGATCGAAGGATCGACGCGCAAGCCCACCTCTGTGAGCATAGATATGGATAATCAAAACGACCGAAGGAGCAACTTGACTGGTTGAGGGATATGGCCACGGTTTGCGGCGTATGCCCAACTTTTGATAATTTTGGAAATTTGATCGACATGATGGAGGATAATGCACGCCTGCCTATAGAGATTTACAGGCTGGATTCCACCTTCTAGCAGCTGAGCTCCTCAGGCCTCCTGTTACAGCCCACTGATCCGTTAGGATACACCCTTCAAGCTCCTACCTCTGGGCTCCGCCCCTCCCAAAGCAGAGATCAGGCCTACATGTCAGCATTTGCAAAAACCGTAAAGTGGCACCCTGCCTGATTTGATTTGCTTCGCCTTTTGAGAAGATATGAATATAAAGTTCGGCGAGAGCACACAATGTCTCATTCCTTGATCCAGTGAAATTCTCACGGGCAATCGACCATCTCAGAGATTTCCCTCTTTCCTCCGTACAATTCTATCCCCAAATCGCAATTCAACTCTATCGTCCTCCTCACACCAAGATACTTCATAATGTTCCAATCTCATTTTCTCACATTCCTCATCCTGCTCAACCCTCTTCTTTCCCTTCCTTCCTACGCGTCTCCAGCCCCTCAAGCTCCCAGTGGCAGCTCTGCTGTAACCTCTGCCTCCCTCACTGCGACCGCTCCGGCGAACGTACCCACAACCAACCCCAGTGCCAATGTCCCCACGACCAACCCCAGTGTCAACGTTCCCACGACCAATCCTAGCGCCAACGTCCCCACGACCGATCCCAGTGGCAACGTCCCCACGACCGATTCGAGTGCTACCATTTCCACCGACGCCCCCGCTCCACCTGTCCCTACGCCAGCCACTCCAAGTCCACCTCCATCGTCCTCTGCACCGGTCTCTGGATCTAGCTCTAGCAGTGCCCCCTCTCCGCCCTCTTCGACTGGGTCTACCAGCTCTTCGGCGTCGGCTTCTTCTAGCACTTCCACGGATACTACGGTCTCTAACGCCCAAACTTCATCCTCGAGTTCAAGCAATCCTTCGTCGACCGCTCCACCGCAGAATGAGGCAGGAGCAATTGGGCAAGGGAAGGGTATGGCTGCAGCTGTGATTGGAGGAATGGCCGTCGCTGGCATGGTCTTGGTCTAGTTTCCACTGAAGCTAGTGTGGCTTGGGTCAACTTCAAAGATGCTCATACGGTGGTAGAGAATGAGTGCAGTCATTATGATATCTATCCTCTACATAGCCAGACCTTCAACGCCTAAGATGCTAGTAGAAAACTCCAAGCGAGTCCAATTATGATATCTTCCACATAGCCCAGATTCCAACGTGCAAGATATGAATAGATGAATCAACCACATTACCACTTGCCGCAGCTCACGAGCTCGGGGTCTCATACCTCACACTTTCACTCCCATTCAATGCCACCAAATCCTGCTGAACTACCGCCCCAGGGGGAGCATACCCCCCCGCATTCGTCACCGCCGCCTGCACCTGCACCCAAAAGTCCGCCGCGCTCTTCGCATTCTGCGTGTCCGTCGTATTCGAGAACCCGAAATCCCCCGCATCCAGCACATCCGTATAATACTCCGCGCTCGCACTCCCGACTTTCCCCCACTGAATCGCAGGCGGGATGTTCAGAAGCGCAGCGTGCGAGTTCGGGTCGCCGGTGCGGGCGTGCGAGGTGAAGTAGGATTGGTAGGCTTGGGCGAAGGAGCCGATGATGGGGAGGACGGGGACGGGCAGGGTGCCGTTGAGGGTGTCGATGTCGATGTAGGGGTTTAGGAAGAGGGGGATGAGGTCGGTCGCGTGCCAGCCGGGGGTGACGCTGTATTGCATGTTGTACGTCTTTCCGGCGTAAGCGTCGGTCATGAAGCGGGTGTTTGTTGTGAAGGAGCTGTCGCGGACGAAGGCTTTGACTCGGTCAGTGATGGTGGTGTAGTTGGAACCCGGGGTGGAGATGCTGGGGTAGCGAGCTTCGATGACGTTGTTAATGCCAGTTACAGTGGTATAGTTGGGAAAGATGGAGCCGAGAAAGGAGGAGAACTCGGTATCGGTCGAAATGCTGCCATCTACGAAGAGCTCCGCTTCGTCTGCAACGTGGGAGATGATGAGACTGTCAATAGCCTTCCAATAGTTGCCAGACGCATACTCCAGTGCGGCAAGCTGACGCACTAGTTTGCCGTCTGCAGATGGTCCAAGGGCAAATCCACCGTCCGGGGCAGTATCTTGAAGAGCCTGGTTAGCGGTTGAGAGGATCGAGGCATCCGCGTTGCGGAGACACTCGAGGCTCTGGTCTGAGCAACCTGCACTTTTCGCGAAGATTTCGTAAGAATCCTGAAGTTTACCCCTGCGATCGAACATGATCTCGAAGGCTGGACTTTGCACTATGGCTTTCGAGAATAGCTGTCTATCCTTAGTAAAGGAGAAGTATGATCACAAATAGAAAAACTCACTGGATCTTGTGTACCGCCATTAGATATCAAGTGATGCAGAATACTGCCAGCCCCCGCAGACTCACCCCAAGCAGAGACTTGGCTTTTGTCTCCGCCGAAAAGATGGGCATAGTCTTGAACCCACTGAAAAACAGCCCTCTGATCCTGAAGGCCGACGTTCGGAGTACCCTGCTGTTCCATGGTGGTGCCCGCAAGCCAGCCATAGGCTCCTAACCTGTAGTTTCCTGCAACATAGATGATACTGCCTCCTGACTGGTCCACTAAACCGCCTCCATAATAGAACATATCCGGCACTTGTTCCTTAGATCCAAACAGATACGCTCCACCTAAAAGTCGATAATTAGTTCCGTAAAAGCGCAAAGACATCTCAGCTCTTACCATAAATCCAGACCACTACCGGTAGAGACTCGCCGCTCGGGTTTCTCACTGCCTTTCCAGGAACAACCAAGTCTAGGAACAGACAATCCTCATCGCCAAAATGAAGCACACTCGCAGGTATACCTCCAAGGAACTGATTTGCGGCGCCACCGATGGGGCTCTCAGCACCAGGACCGAGGAAGTTCATTCCCTTATTCGGAAAAGCCTGCACGCAGGATGGGCCATACAAGCCATCCTGCAAGGTATCGTTCTTCGTGGGTGAGGCAGGAGGCATCCACCGGAGAGATCCTGTAGGTGAAGCGGCAAAGCGAATGTTCTTCCATGTGTAAATGTCAGAGTTCGAGTCATAGTTAGTTGCTTGATAAGTTCCATAAGGCAAAGTCAAGGTCGGCAATGCATCGTCACGCTTCTCAAACTTGATGCCGGGTATAGACCCACACGGGGCGTCAGAGCCGGCGCAGACCTGTATGAGGGCAAGAAAGATACAAAAAACGCCTTTCATTGTATAAGTTTTTAACGATCAGTAAGTGATATAGATAAGAGAAATACTGCCATGCTCATGACAACATTGTAGAGAAAGAAAGAAATTTTGTAGGAAAGCCTCACAGCCTTACAGCCTTCCGCCGAGACATTGCTATTGGATCGTTACTCAATTTTACTCGGTCTCCTGTACGTTGCTCCAGTCCCTGTGCACACGAGACCTTGTGATCAAGGCACAGACGATTCGAGCGCCTCGATATGCCTGTAACACATCACGCATCCGGGAGTAACGTGTAAGGCCCAGACAGAAGTAGTCCAGCGGGTATCGTCTAAGTTGTCTTGTGCACGTCTAGGTACAAAAGCAGGAGGTTAATTTACAGTCCAGCCTATGTAAGGAGATGCCCTTCAAACATAAATACGCGCCAAACTTTAGCGCATAGCCCCCCTGCTACTTTCCGCAGAGTCCCTGTGATTCTCCCGTCCTTCCGCACCTCCGCGTCTGCCTCTGCACCTGCATCTGCATCTCCTGCGCGTGAAGCTGTTCCCACCTAGGGAAACTTCTCAGCTCATTCATTGGATTTCTTCAATGCCCTAGCTACTGCTCTTTCTGGTGTTCTACCTGCCGCCCCACCGGCTCGCGAACATGTATGACCTAGCGACACGAGGTGCTGTCATTACTCTCAGAGCCCTTGGATACTCGAATACGCAGGTTTCTCAAACGACAGGTGTCCCAAATCGTACAGTTACGAATATCTACAAGAAAGCTTGTTCGCGAGGATTTGACCCGAACATTCGTCCACTTGCTATCAAAGATGAATACGTTGAAGATGTTCAACGAACTGGTCGACCAGGGAAAGATGCACCCAAGGTTATTGAGGATAATTAAGCAAGAGTCCGTTGAGATAGGTATAGGCATGAGAAAATAGATGCTGCTTGGAGCGCCCGATGCCAGACAGAGATCCAGAGGTGGATTAATCGAATCCCTATTCATGTTGAGAATACCATTGCTTGTGGAGGTGGGAATCAATACATTCAGGATTCATGGATACAACGAAAGGGATTCGATGCTGCCGTGGATGAGGCTGCAGCCGCTATGGCTGAGGGAAGGATGACAGCAGCTGGGGCAGCAGCAAATTCACCTATCCTTTACGTGGCGCAGCAGCAATTCAGCAGCAAGTTCAGATGATGAAACATTCGATCCAGATGATCCCTGGACATACGATGAAGAAGATAAATCAGTAGCCAGAGCAGCAGGCGGGGCAGGAGGCAGGACAGTAGCTCGGGCAGCAGCTGGGGCAGTGAAACCCTCAATGGAATGAGATGAGAGGTTCCCCTAGTTGGCATCGGTGGGAACAGCTTCACGCGCAGGAGGTACAGAGGCAGGTGAAGAAGAGTGACAGGGGCATACTCCGTACGCGCTGAATTGTTACAGTACCACATGATGAATCCGGAAAAACGGTAAACCGTTCCGAGTGTCTCCGCCTCCTACACCGCCCCCCAAAGATTGCGCGCATACGCGACACCCAGCCAAGTATCGTTCCATAGCGGAAATCATGGATATGTTTACAGCCTATGTTCTTTTGCCATATTGACCGATGAGTGCAAGATCGATGATGTTTCTCCCGGAAAGGATGCCGACCTCAGCAACGGGTCACCTGCGTGACACGCTGAGGTCAGGCGTGACATCACGCTCTTCCTGTCCTCCCGGCAGCAGGTACACTTGAACACGCATCCGTACACATCATCGTACAAGTCCTCCAAGATCTTATGTGAACTTTTCTCTCAGTGCCTTCGTAGTCCTGACCACGAAGGTAACGAGAGAAATCGCGGAGGATCAGGGTCAGGGGTCATCCTTTATCGATGAGCAGAGGTCGACGAGGTTATCCTCACTACTTCGGCGCTGGGGTCTAAAACGAACGGACATCCCCGATATTATTCCATCCCTTTCACCAAATACGACAAAATCTGTGTCATGAACCTGAGTAGTATTTGCTGCGCTGTCTTGAGTATCAACGAAGCCGGACTGGTCTATTGCCCACAGTTGGATATCTTACAGTTGCCAATTAACCATCTTCAACTCCATCAGTCTTCTATCTGTCATCGACACCAACAAAGACCATCAAATATATATCGCTATATTTGTCCTAGTCTCCTCATCCTGGTCTGTTTGGCCTCTGTAATCCCTCCGCAAGCTGGAGATCGTACAGACTTGGCGTTACGCTTCTCGAGTCGACCATTTCCAGACATCCGACGATCCTGCTCGAGCTCTGCTGGTAGTGCCTGTGATGCTGGGTCATTGTGCAACTCATGTATTATATCCGACGCCTCGAGTTCCTGCGCAAGAATTGTCGTTTCTGTCTGAAGTTCCCTCCACTTCCGGTACCTCGAGCTCCTGTGTAAGGCACGTCGTTCCTGTAGGGAGTTCCCTCCCTATATTTTTCCCACCTGCTTCGTACAACTGTTTGGCTTGGCCTGGTAATTCCGCCTTCAGCCAATCCGGTACTGCGGCAGAATCGCCATTGGGATTGCCCCGCTTCATTTGCCGCTGTCTCCGTAAGAGTAGAAACCAAACAAGTGCGAACATGAAGACAATTAACGTCAGGGCACCGATCACAATACCTACGATTACGCCTGCGCACCTACGATGAACCTTCGGCGGAACCGAGCTCGATTTTGGTAGACTGGGCATGAGAAACCCTGAAAGGTCACTCTCCTGGTATACTAGCTGCACGAGCGGAGCCCACATAGATAGCATGCTTAAGTTTGGCGCTGGGAAAGACACAGTAAGCGAGGTTACTGAGGAAGTAGAATCTTCAGTTTCATTTTTATTGCACAATGCCGCTGCAAATGCAGTGGAGGTCGGCACTGCAATGCAAGTCTGGAAGTACAAGTCTGGTTTGTTCTCATATATATTATCGATGCCACAAGAGAAGCCGCTGATCAGAGGTTCAGATACTGATACTGAGATAAGAAGGAAGGCAGGAGCGATGAGCCGTGAGAAGACTTACGTCGGACAGCATCCTACTACATTTTCAGCAGGACCTGGCGGATATTGGAACTGGAAACTTTCCATGGTGGTGCTCTGACCTGGAGCTGCATTTGCATTCTGCCAGCAGGCGCTGGTGTAGCCGGCAGGACAGATATACCCAGGGGAATAAATGCCGTAGCCAGTCAGCGGAGCGGGGCCATAGATACCGTCACTGGGGTTTGGCTAACACGATGGATTATCTTGGATGTTAAAACCATCATCGATGCAGGTTTGAGCTAAAAAAGCAGATAGGTCGCCACTTATGGTACTCGAGTAAAGTATCATAGGCGAACACGACACCGGCGGGGTAAAAGTTGTTGTCAAAGGACTGAGATTTACACGGAGCAAGCGCGTGGGGACGGTAGTACTCGAGAGGATGGCATTGATGGCGGTAGAGACTACGAATCTGCCGAAGGTATTGCTGGCGGTAGTGCTCGAGTTTTCGGGGTCAAGTGTCATGTTGAAGTCGTTGTCATATCCAACGTAAAAATGCGGCAAACTTGCCTATTAATATCAATTAGATGTGCTGGCAGCGCGGTATGGCTCAGTGGTGGCTCGGTGGACGTATCGATATGTGACGCATTACTCAATCTCAAAGACGTTCGTCTCTTTGGTTCAACAGAAAGAGGCGTTAGCATGTATGCTGTCAAGAGTTCACCTTGAGTCAAACCCTGTGTCGCTGCACAAGGCATTCAACCCTACGCCACCTATCGTCTCACGTTTGGATTCACAGCTGTAGAAGCCGGGATCATTTCCGACGCAGCTGCTTGGCATATGGTAAGGAGGTGGCTCAATCCTGCAGTCTTATCGAAGGTCCCTTTCCGCACGACCGCTCTTTGCCTGACTTCGATACTCTCGTATCTAACGAGTCTTCCTTCCGACCGTGTAAGGCAGAGTGCCTGAGGGTTCCGTGAGCCCAGAGGCTGAATATCAGCTAGTGGGTTTGTCGGAACTCCCAGCCACTAGCTTTTTGCCTTCGGCTCAGTTGAAGGAGCTTGTTTTGCCGTATACACGGTTGCTCTAGTCAATCAGACAAGCCGCCTGCCCAAGGACGCAACGAAAGCCATCAAAGGGACAACGATAACGTGACAGCATTAGACAGGAGGATAAGGTACGTGTACATATTGGATGAGGTTGCGATAAATCCAAAATTAGAAACGTCGGCTTGACAGTCACAGAGAGCGCTTGTGCCACTCCTCCTGAGTCTTCATGTCCAGCAAAGCCTCTCTAAGCTCTTGTTAGGCTCGTCCGCCGTCCGTACCGGTCGCAGAAATGGTTGCGCGGCGATGCGTGGTTTCGCAAGATTTCAAAATGGAACACAGGCTTGGTACAGCAATGGGCAGCCGTGTCAGAGCCCTCTCGTATAAACGAATGTTATGTGGGCGTCTCTTCCCACCAAGTTGTCGGCCACTTTCAGGTCTTGCATGTCTTGGATAGCCATTTCCGGCCCTAGACCACAACGCCTTTGCCTTGCTTCAGCGGCAAAAAGATTTCCGTCCATAACTCGCTCGCCTCTCCTACTGTATACGTGAGGCTTACGTCCGCCATACCTGCCTGATCATCTCCAACCATTGTTTCCAGTTGACTGATGATGTGCTCTAAACCCAAAGCCTTGCCCGTCGCCTGCGTCATACCTTGTTCCAGTCGGACATGAACAATGTGAACATGAAAGTGGTAGTAGGTTGGCTGGTCTGAGAGAGCGTCAGTCTCGTTTGAATTCAAACCGTCACAAGAAAATCAGGTCGGTGGGAAGATGTGAGGACTGGCCGAACGTACAATGCATATATAGCTTCAGTTGGTCTCGTTCAATGTCAGGGTACAGTTTGACTGCAGCATCCAAGAACTTATCACGCATGTGTTTCAACCACAGAACATGCTGCTTGCGCAGATCTCGGACCGACCAGATGTCACGACGCTCCACCAGACCGAGGAGATGCAGACTGAACATTGTCTTGCCATCCCAATTCCTGCCCACTTAGTCAGCACCATCTACAGAGCCGACGCTTGACTGGCAGGCAACATACAGATCGGGGGTTACCAGAAACCCTTCTTCTCCATGCTCACGGTACAGCACACTATCCTGCTCACTGCGGCCTTCAATGATGTTGAATACCCATGTGAGACGGTTGCGCTGCTGTATCATGTATGGTCGAATATACTTGTGATATATGACAGGGGTTTCTGTCACAAGTCGAACACCTTGAGGGGTGTACTTTTTGATATGCTTTTCGGTGCAAGGAGAGATGAATGTGAGCTTCAAATCCGGGGGTTGCGTCTCAGAAGTTGATGAGTCAGAGCATGCGAGAAGCCAGCTGCAATTGCCCATGAGTAGATGATAAGACTTCACGAGATTGATAAAAAGCTCCTACTTATAGATATCATTATTCCCAATTCCTCTTACGTTACGAAGCGAAGATGCGAACTGAGCAAGGTGATTTTCGCTATCAGAGAAAGCAGCACGTTCTGCTATCAACAGAGCCTGATCTGACCCAATTCTTCCTAAAAGTATAATTCGACAGCCAGAGTTGTCTGTCGCAGTATCAATTCATGAGCATTCGGACAGATCGACGAAATCACGAGTGTCAGAGCTACCTTGGTTGAGTAGGCGCTCATATTTAAAATTAGAGATCAGTGCCTCTGGACTTGCATCATTTGCCATTGCGACTACCGATTAAACTTGTTGCGCAAACTGTAATGCCCAAAGACAACTGCAGACCTGGGAACGTGAGGTGAGGCTGATTGACTGTCACGTGCTTTCGCGTTTCGCGCATCGCTCGGGCGACGACCCACCCGCGCCAATATCGTCATCGAATTTTCCAACGCACCTCAAGGGCCCCTTGCCATGTATCTTAACAGCCGAGACCACCTCATAGCTGCAATTAGTTTAACAAGTTCCGAAGGAAACTCAAGACTAAAAAGTGCATTGAGACTTCTCTTTTTTTGAGGAGATCATTACCAAAAGTAACATTTCGTGAAACCCTCCTGCTCCATCACTCCCCGAACCCAGACGCTCGCAAGACAGAGAATACCCAGCCACCATGGCACCCAAACGCCGCACCTCCTCCGGTCCCGTCAGCAAATCCTCTCAATCGACACTGTCGTTCAACAACAAGAATCGCATCACCAAACCGACCAACACCCCCTCGTCCAAAGATCTTAGATCTAGCAAGCCGAAAACCGACCCAGCCCTCCTCGACTCACTCGTTTCCGATGACCAGAAGGCATCACCGACCGCTCCTGCTACCGATGCGACATCGCACATCTCAGCGCAAGATGTCGAGACTTCGCCCACCACGGCCGAAGCCGCGATCTTGCAGCAGGCGGAGCAGGAGAAGGCGCGAGTTGTAGAGGCAGCGGAGTCGACGCCGGAGGAGGAGCGGGCGCGCAAGGTATCGGATGCGAAGATTAAGGCGTACTGGCGAGAGAAAGAGAGGCAGAGTTTGGCGCCGAGGGTGCATCAGGAGGGACTGAGTCTGGAGGAGAAGGTGTTGAGGCTTTGGGATATGAGTGGGGAGTATGGGGTGAGTGATATTCTGCCTTCTATTGAAAGCTGCTTTTGAGAAGGTACGATTGTGTGGGTTTTTGAATTGAAGCTAATTGAAATGTACTGCAGCCGTGCATAGGTATTGCTCGCATGAAGCGGTGGCAGCGTGCACATGCACTGGGTCTAGAGCCCCCAGTTGAGGTTCTGGCTGTGCTGCTGAAGGAACAGGAAAAGGAGAATTGGAAGGCGCAAAGGGCGCACGTGGACGAGTTGATGAGTTCGAGATTTAATGAGACGTGAGCCACGGAATGAGCATCAGATACGCTAGCGATATCTGGCTTGTACATCACGGAAGGCATGAACTTGATTGTGGATATGACATGGGAGGTGGTGCTAACTAGAGCGCACTCGAATAATGCACTGGTGTTCGTTGAATCTGAGCTTTCTACTTGGGAATTTTCCAGTCTTTGTACGACCATTTCTCCGTCGCTGTCCGCATTGGCTTTTTATGCTGTGCGGCTCTCCTAGCTTCAAGTTTTCCATTCAAGACCAAATTTCGATACCTGTCTCTCAGCAGGTTGCCCTCTGGCTTGAGCAGGCGTAAGGAATCTTGTAGTTCGTCTGCAAGCACGACTTCCAATGATGCTTCTGGTATCCTGCGTATTGTTAGTACCACATAGCTTTATGTTTGAGACGATTCTAATGTGGCTTACTTTGCATTGCCAAATCTCATTCTCTTATGTAACTCCACCTCTCCTTCATCTCCATCAGAGGAAACAGACTCCTCGAACTTGATCACCTCTTTACTCTTTGCATCTCTCTCTCGCGCCTCCCTGATCAATTCCTTCATTCTCTCCATCTGCCTCTCCTTCTCCTTTCTTTTCCGCTCGTGTTTCAATCTCCTCTCCTCCTCTTTCCTCCTAATTGCTTTATTCCTTTGCGCTGGCGTCTTCCGCTCCGGCCGTTTCTGCCTCATCCACTCCTCGTCCTCCGGTCCACTTTGGATACCCTCCCACTCGCTCTCCCATGTACTGTCCTCCGCAGCAGATTCAAGATCTGGCTCAGCTGCAATTGCCTGCGCCCTCGCCATCCGCTTAGCTTCTATCGCGGCATCATTCAGCCGTTTCTCCTCGGCGGAGACTTCCTTTGTACCCTCACGTTCTAGGAGAGAGGACCAGTCATGGAAGTCGGGATTGTAGCTTCGCCCTGCATCAGGTTTCTGGACGGCTGGAAATGATTTGCCATTCGCTGCAAGTGAGAGCGGTGCATGGCGTAATGTCTTGGGCTCGCGCACAGGTTTTGGTTTGTGCTTGTCGAGGAAGGAAAACTGGGGATCGCGAACTGGTCCTTCGGGGGCCCAAGGATCATAGCTCGGCTGTTCTGTTGTATTGATGACATCTTTTTGAATCTTCTCTCCCCCGTAAGCGATATTCCGGAGTCGCTCAAGTTCCTTGGGCTTGACATAATCGCCTTTCAACTTCTTCTGCCGCAGCTCAATCATACCATCTGTGAGAATACTCTTACGCTTTCGTGTGTCCAATGCGGGTACGCTGGATCTTTGGGCGAGGATCTCATCGGATTTGAGAGGTTTATTCGTCTTGAAGTAGGATTTTTGGATTACTTCGTCGCCTTCGGTGTCTGCAATGAAAAGGTCGGCAGCAGCTTTCTCTGAGACAACACCACTGTGATTTCCATTAGCCACGAGCCTTCATGCCTTAGGAAGAGTTCGACATACCCTTGAATTAGCTGATCTCTCACTTCTTCCAACCCCTCATTAACTTCTGAAATGTCTATATTCTTCCTCCATGCCCTTTTTCCTTTTCTGGAGGGCTGCTTGTGCTGCGCAGGCGCACACAGAACTTCCGCCATGGCAAGCGATTTAAGAGGGGTTTTGTGGAGGACGCTACGTTAAATGCGACTCTTGACGCCGAAAAGATGGAGAAATTTCTTGGGTGGAAGCGATGACAGGCCGGTGGCGGCGGAACACACCGAGGCGGACCGCCGTTCCCTGTACGCCTTGGTACAGGCTACAATCGAAAACCTCCTGAAAGACAGCTAGAATTTTGTCAACGCCTTTGTCTTCCCATCCACACATGCGACAGAACCGGTCGGACTGCGGCATATATTCGTCTTATACCAATACCTCTTCCATTCACTATATACAACTTCATACCATTGCTTCATTTCAACCTCCTCAATTATCCCCGCTTCTTCAATCTCGAATAATTGACCGCCCTTAAACTCTGTTAATATGGCGTCTGGAACAGCTGGGGCATATTCAAATCCCCTCAAAAAATTTAAGGTGCGCTTGGTTCCTCCGCCTCAACATGTGCATTAACAGCGTTGCTGACGGAACAACTCAAGCTTGTCTTCCTTGGCGAGCAATCCGTAGGGAAGACATCGCTTATCACAAGATTCATGTACGACAGCTTTGAGTAAGTATTGCACCTGCTTTGCGACCTACCTGATTAACTGCGCAATTGTGTCTAACATAAAGCAGCAACATGTATCAGGCAACTATTGGCATTGACTTTCTCTCCAAAACCATGTACCTTGAAGATCGGACAGTCCGACTACAACTCTGGGTACCGACAAACCTTACCTATACTTTCCCGAGTTAGTGAGATTAATTCTTGGTAGGATACTGCAGGCCAAGAACGCTTTCGGTCCCTCATACCTTCATATATTCGCGACTCATCCGTTGCCGTTGTCGTTTACGATATTTCAAATGCTAAGTCCTTCGCCAATACACGGAAATGGGTCGATGACGTTCGAGGCGAGCGCGGAAACGACGTAATCATTGTGCTCGTGGGAAACAAGACTGATTTAAATGACAAGAGAGAGGTGACGGCGGCACAAGGAGAGGAGGAAGCCAAGAAACACAATCTGATGTTCATTGAGACAAGTGCGAAGGTGGGACACAACGTCAAAACACTTTTCAAAAGGATTGCGCAAGCATTGCCAGGGATGGAAGGTGAAGGGCAAAGAGGGGAGAGTCAGAGTAAGTGCATTCGCAGACAATCATCCAATAGACTCCAGGTAGGATACTAACAACTATGACAGTGATCGATGTCAGCATCAATCCTAATCCGCCTCCGGAAAACCAGGGCTGCGCATGCTGAATGCACCCGTGCTATAAGGTCCCGCCTTTGGATATTCTTACCTTTCAAGAATTGCATTAATTAGAAGGACCCCATTTGGGGAAGCATGGCGTCAACGGAGTGCTTGGTGCAGGCATCAACGAATCAAAGGGCTCACTTCGCTGGCGAGTCTGTAATATATGTGAAACGGAATGATTCTGTAAATGTTATTATCAATGTTCTATAGACATTTAATCGAAGTTAATAAACAGGATGCCTTCGCCAAACGATTCAAAAAGCTGCACAGCAGTCTATCCAACTCCTGCTATGCTAAGTGCCTTCTCTTCATGTGCCATCCCTCGCGAATTCTCAACGAAGGCGGCATTTCTCACAGTTCTCATCCAACATCCCCTCCTTACCGCGCAACACCCAAATTTTTCAACTCTTCAGCCGGCTTCGACGGTCCCGTCCCACTCCGTCTTCTGCGTTCTCTCTCGCCCACTCCTGGCGGTTCCAGCCTCACTGGCTTCTGAAATCTGCCTCCCATCCCCTTCACCCACTCCCCATCTGCATCAGCACCCAACCAGTAATCCTTCGGCACCCTCACCAGCGCCCTTCCAAGCGCACCCCTCCATCCACTCCCCTCCTCTCTCCCCTGCCTAAATGGATTCTCCGCCATCCCATCCACCGCACCACTCTGCAGACTAAAGCCCGGCTGCGAATAGCTCGTCGCATAGACATGCTGGCGCAGCACCGACCTCGCATACGCAAACACCACCAGCACCGCATACAGCCGCAGCGCCCAGAACATCGCAATTACCGTAATGCTCGCGACGCTGCCCGACTGAAACACCGCCTCCCGAAACGCATCACTCCCCGACGCCGCGCTCCCGGCCCCAGCCGGGGCATTCCCCTCGCTGCCGATCGCAACCGCTTCCTGGCCCGTCAGCGCGCCGGGTGCGGGCGCAGCCACGACGTCGACTTGCGAGACGTTGACTTCGGGCGCGGTGAAGCCGGCGGTGTCTTCGATGGTGAGGCCGCCGAGGACGGTGCTTGAGGAGTCGGAGGGCCCGACGTGCCGCGCGAGGACGAGGAACCAGGAGATGCCGAAGAGGGCGGTGTAGATGCCGTTGATGAGGGTGTCGAGGAGGGTGAGGTAGGCGAGGGAGAGGCATTGGAGTGGGGATTGCTTGCGGATATGGGGGACGAGCAGGGTGAAGAGGATGAGGGCCGCGACGGAGTAGATGTACATCGAGAGTTGCAGGCTGGAGAGCGAGTAGCCGGTGAAGATGGCGAGGAGGCCGTACAGGCCGGAGATTTTGTTCAGGAGGAGCGTGAGTGTTATGAGTTCGGTTGCGGTTCGGAGCGACATGAAGAGGAAGCTCTAGTGAGGCGGTTAGTACTGCAGTTGTCGCATTCGCAGTTGAGCAAGAGAGAGTCCTACCTTTGGCCGCGGTACTAGCCTACCGAGTGCCATCTTGAAGAATAAAAGTTGCCTTCGTGGTTTGATGTTTTGCGGACAAGATATCGCAGAGTAAGAGCTAGACGAAGTGGCTGTGGTGGTTGGTACGGGGTAACTATTGAGAGTGCAGCACGGAGGTCGGCGGAAATTGGCTCCTGACGTCTCAATTTCGCCTGCACAATTTCATCATTTCCGCACGCGTCTGCTTTCCTCCTTGGGCGCGTCTTTCCTCGTCTCCATTCAACTTACGCGAGACCGCTGCCTTAGACTACCAAGGCCGTGAAAACTCAGGCTTACCCCCTGTGGACACTGATCGTGCACTTTGAGCTCAAAGGCACGATATGCCATCTTAGATATCCATAGGTTTTGATGCATGGTTATTCCTCTGGCTCAGGCTCTTCACTGAATAAGGTAAGTAGGTCCTCTCGCTCCAAAGTTCCTCGATACTACCCTTGCGAGCTGCTACGTATCTAAAGTCTGTGAATGACGAGGTCCATTTGCTGCCTTTTGAAAAACGATTGAAACTCCTATCTCCCTCATACTGCTCCAACTATTAGCTACAGGAAGAGATCCAGCCACAGTTGAATGATTTTAATGTCATATTCTATGCCGTCCTCCTCAAATATGTCGTTTTTAAATCGTTTGCCGTAGTCTGGTCGTCATGATTGGCATCACTTGTTCACCTACGAACATTCTCCACTCTCAATCCTTTTGTGCTGGCAATACCGTCCCAGTGCAGTCCCCAAACCCTACTCCTTCTCCAGAAATGCCGTCAAGAATTACAGAATCACCGTCTTCCAAGTAGGTTCTTGTCTCTCCATTATTGAGGCCATAGCTTTGCTTTCCTCCGGCAGTCAACTCCAACAGACAACCATGAGATGTTTTCTTTTCTTTCCCAGTCACCGTTCCAGTCGCCAGGATATCTCCGGTACGAAGGAAAGCGCCGTTACAAGTTTGGTGCGCAATCAAATCTTCGAAGGTCCAGTACATGGTACTGAGGTTTGACCTGCAAAGTATGGTCTTGCTGTCTTTGTCTTTGGGCGAGACCACTGAGGCAGTAAGATCGACACTATAGCCTTCTCGTCCTGGCCCTGAGAAATGGGTCATGACTCCATTCGGTGGCTCTTCCCGTGCTGGTACATTGCCGGTGCTTCGGAAAGGCGCTAGCGCCTCAGGATTAATGACCCATGGCGACACCGAAGTACAGAAGCTTTTACTATTCATTGGGCCTAATGGGGGCATTTCCAGGGACTGAATGTCACGCGCTACGGGATCACACTGTCAGTCATCGTTCGAGCCCTTGAAAACCTAGGAGTTTCGGCATACCGCTCCAGTCGTTCAATATGACGATTCCAAAGATATGTTCCGCCGTGTCCTCAACTTTCACCCGCGTACCGAATTTGCTTGGCTTCCCAATTATGCATGCCATTTCCAATTCGTAATCGAGCTGCTCTGTCGGCGCCCATACGACACTACCGTCTTTCCTATACTGACCCCATGGTCTGTGGAATGGAGTTCCGGACACCTTGACTCCGCTGGCCCTGCTAATATATCCCACTGGAAGATACCTAAAGCTGGGCGGAAGGTTACGAAGTCCAGTGACGGATTCGCCAGCGTTCAACATATGATCGGCCGAGCATGAGAAATCCGTGAAGTCGCCCACTTCAACTGGAAGATGCATACGAACATTCTCAATGGGCTCTACACAGCCTTGGAGCTTCTC
This sequence comes from Viridothelium virens, assembly GCA_010094025.1. Lineage (NCBI taxonomy): Eukaryota > Fungi > Ascomycota > Dothideomycetes > Trypetheliales > Trypetheliaceae > Viridothelium > Viridothelium virens. The sequence goes on along the minus strand of ML991846.1, from coordinate 33,095 downwards.
AAGATTCTTCAGAATTCCTTGAAGAGCAGATCGAAGCACTTTAAGATCATCTTTGGGTAAAGTAGCGAGTGAATTTAAAGTTGGCTGTTCCAAATATTAGATGGAATTCATTCAACATAGCGCGCTGTTAGGTTGAGCCTTCGAATATGTCTTACCTTCCCAAAAGTTTCGAGTACTTCCCCACCGAAATGGCCGCTGAGCAATCCTGTTCGAGCAAGTGGATCGAGAAAGAGCACCGAGTCTTGCAAACGAGTTACAACGCTCGGTGGGTGTTTGGAGCTGCTGGCAATTCCATACGGGATGTTGTTAATACCAAAATGGTGAGCATACTCCGAGGGCATTGTCACGATTCGGTGACTTGAGTTTGTTGGGAACTTCAAGCACCTCAGGAATAAGAGGGTCAAGAAAAAAAGATAAAGGATCGCGTGTCACTTTGGCGAATTCACCTGGGCCACGGAGTTTTAAAAAGAAATAAGTCCGCTTCGGCGCATAGGGGTCAGAGTATTTTCATTTGAGACATGCTAGTCGTTCAGGTCAATCGGCTGGCCCTTTGTTATTGGCAAAGCTCCCGTTCTAGTCGGAATCGGCCTGTGGGGTGAAGCTGCAGTTTATGCAAGCCCCACCACCAGACTGCAGATGCGACTATGAGGGGTTTACGATTACTCTGCACCTTACTCCCGTAGTACGCATCGGACTGAATGTATGCGGTTTCCGGATACCGGAAGGCTTGACCGCATTTCCTAGCGTCGAGCTTTATTGCATGTAAATTCTGGAATGTACTATCTTTCATCTCTCCGCTCTCGTCTTTAATCTCTTATTATATTCATTGACTTCCATTACGAACCTCAGTCCGCACAATTACTCGCTCTTCTCTTACAGGTACAGCAACTCGTCCAGATGTCATCAAACCCCACCCAGCGCTCCAACCTTCCTCCCGTCCATCGGTACATTACTACCCATAACTCCGACGGGCTCGCTACCTTCGATACCCAAGTTCCGGCCGAGGCGAAATGGACTCAACCTGTCAAAGGCGCTGATTTCTTCCTCGGGTACACTCTTTGATCCCTATTCACCTGCGAAACTTATACGCCCCTGACCTCTCGCAGCTATACCACTACCACATTCCCCGTGAAAGTCAACAACGACGCCGACATCAACGCCTATAAGCCTTACCTCGAGGAAAATCCAGGTCTTGTCGTCCACGGTGGCAGTGTTTGTCGCTTTGTCGACTTTACACCGGGCGCCCCGGGCGCCATGCATCGGACAACGAGCGTAGACTATGGGGTCGTCTTAGAGGGCCAATTGGAATTGAGTCTTGATAGCGGGGAGACGCGCATTATGAATCGTGGGGATGTCTGTGTACAACGGGCGACGAATCATTCGTGGAGGAACACAAGTCAGACGGAATGGGTAAGTTATTGCTTTTTTCTGGACAAAAGCATTGTCCCGTCAGACTGAGAGGTAGCTGATGACCGTTGCAGGCGAGAATGATGTTTGTATTACTTGAGTCAGAGGCCGTGGAAGTTGGTGGCAAGAAATTGGGAGAAGCGATCGACGTGTTTAAAGGTGGTCTGAAGAAATCGGAATGACTAGCCGATCCTCGCTTGTAAGAGCGTCATGCACCTGAGATCTTGTGAAAAGTTGGTGCCTCTCGTTTCAACATTAGGTACTTTTCCGCTCTCCAGTCAGTCGGGGAATGCAATGGCCTGGGCCTTTTGACCAATCTCATTTTCACGGGGTCATCCTTCCGGAAGATCGCGCAGAGAACGAGCCGAAGAGGTTCCTTCCTTTTTTACAGTCGGAAATACATGAGCAGCACAGTAACACCTTAGTATCCAAACGCCATGATAATTTCTTCGTTAAAATTCGCCGCCAACCTCATATCTGAAGATATTAGGATTGAATCTACCAAATGTCTTCCGCCACATTTGCGCAGCACCCTAAGAGCAAGAGGTAAGCATGACATCACGTACTAATCACTGACGGAACATACTGCATTGATCCTCACTCCATTCATCATCAAGAAGATGAAGACTAGAGCTTTCTGTTAGATTTTGTTCTTCCTTTTCACACACATTCTTCGTCCTACCTGTCTCGGCAGGATTCATGCCACCAGGCCTTAACTCCATATCTCTTGTGTGGTCTACTGGTCGGTAGTTTGGTACATTATTGTATTCCTCTGGCCAGCCTTCTGGATTTGCAACAGTTGGTGGAGTATTAGGATTGACGGGTGCGGGATGTTCTTCAGGATTTTGCTCGGCGGATTCATGGATCTCGTAGTCTCGAAGAGTCCGGGTGAGTGTTGTTGTAACGGGATTGGCAGTCGTCGTGACGGACATGCTGATCATGTCAATTCTTTGCTCTTGCGGTCAAGCTGGCAGAAACTGAGCACTCGAAGTTGAGGTCCCGAACGGTTCTGAGGTTCGCAGTATCTCATAGAACGAGTTCCTTGAAGTCTGATGCAGAGGGGCACGAGCTTCCCAAGCGTCCTTCGGGCCCGCCGGACTTTTCAATCCCTCCGCAAGAACCGATGTGGTTCAGCCAAAGCTTGCCCAAAGCTTGTTCCTCGAGGGGCTACTTCGATGTGGAACATTGCGGACTTCATTCGAGAGCTTGGTTCCACGGATCTGGCGGCGCGCTGATGTGTTCCGTTGCAGAAGCCGGTGAGTGTCAATTTGCTCCAGTAGTATCATGAATACGCTTCTAGTCCCATTTCATTAAGTTCACATCTTTCTCCTGTAATTGGCCTTGTAAAAGCGACTGTTATCTCTCAAAATGGCCGAGACCTTTGCTCAACTCCGAGCTGCAAAGATCGATGGTCGCACGGAAAATGTACGGTTCCGACAGAATGAGCTTCAGAATTTGCATAAGGCGCTGAGAGACAACGCGGATACCATTTGCGAGACGATCCAGAAAGATGCACAAGGTCCACGAGTTGAGGTCGACAGCGAGTACTATCTGGGCATGCTCGCAGTTCGCGATGCCTATCAAAGCTTGGATTTTGATAACGAGCTTAAAGAAGAGTATCTGATAGCGAAGAACAAGGACAATGGGAAAAGAAGGGTCGGGTACGGCATCATACTCATTCGACCGACGACGCATACACGGTTCTTTTCGATTGTTGCGCCAGTGGCTTTAGCAATTGCTGCAGGCAATTGTGTGTTGCTCGAGCTTCCGCAAACGCTGTCCAACCTGGACCCAGTGCTTAAGACCACATTGTCCAAAGCTCTTGATCAAGATACTTTTGTCGTTTCAAATGACGAAGTCAAGGATCAGCGGCTGCTGGACGAATGTCTCATTGTTGATCAGACTGGTTCCTCTACCGGAAATTTTAAGTCAGAGCTCCTATCTCAGCCCTCGGCCCAAACAGTCGCGGTTGTCGATCGCACGGCAGATATTCAGAAGGCAGCGAAGGCAGTTGTAGCAGCAAGATTTACCTACGGAGGCCGATCTCCCTATTCACCGGATATTGTCCTTGTGAACGAGTTCAAGAAGAAGGACTTCTTCGAAGCTTGCGTACGATACACCAGTCAATATGTACCTGCTCAAGCACAATCCAAGCGAGCCCCTTCCCAGGCCTTGGATGAGATCAAGAACAAATTCAAGAGTGCGGAAAGTGCTGGACGAGTGTCAATCTTTGGTTCGCAAGAGTACATGATTGCAGACGTCAGAGAGCGGTACTGTTTGGACTACAGTCTCGGAAGCTCCTAATACTGACTATGTTGCTTCACAGAAGTTGCTCGCTGTTCGACGCAAAGATTTCTGGGTGTCACCTAGCAATCGCACCATATACTAGCCTGATGGATGTAATCACTCTGATGGAATCAAGGTATGCCCTTCGATTGCTATGCTCATCTCAAGAAACAATTGTGTCAGACTGAACTCCAGATAGGCCGACGCTGCTAGCATCATATCTTTTCGCCAACCCAGCCACTGCCAAGTTCCTAAGCCAATACATTGATAGCCATCTTTCATGCGTTAACCAAATTCCACTCAACCTCCTTAGTAAGTCTCTTCGTTCCTATTTATTTCTCTCTCCCGGAGATCATTGTCACGCCCACCATTGTTTACGAATTTACTGATTTATCCCTTCGCCGACTAGTCGGGCCCGCCGCACCTTTCACGCATGCCCCCTCTCCAAGGACTCGGTATACGACAACAATGTTCTCGCAACCTCGACCGCAATACGCACAGTCACCTCCCATCGACGTCGTCCTCGCGACTTCGTGTCTAGATTCCGAGACAGGCCAAGGCGAAAAGAAGGGTTTCAAAAGTAAAGCGATATTAAAACCGGATCAGTTGAGGAAAATAGCGACCGTTCCTTTGCCTTCGACTGGACAACGTCAAGGCGGTGGTCTTGGATTCTTCGAGCAGGGTATTCTAACTGGGCTGGGACTGGCGAGTGCGGTAGTCCTACCAACGTTGGCTTTTACGGCCTGGTTTGCTGGAAGTAGAGTCTGGAGGGCTCTGAAGAGGTGAAAGTTTTCTGTTCATCTTGTCATCAAATACAGGAGTACTTTTGGCGTGAGCACGTTGGCCTCATGAATTAACTAGGAAGCATGAGATGGATCAAATTCGGATTAGGTCATGTTCTACACATAATTCAAAGGTTTTGTAAATTGTATAACTCAAATATGCATATTTTCTGAAAAGAGGCAAATAGTGTATCATACAACCCTTTAATGCGAGCAGAATGCAGACGTAAATTCGTTCTTCGGTCCATATCTTTCAGACCAATACAAGGACATGCTATCAGTCCTTATTAACAACAAAAGCCCTGCCCTCCCATTCATGCCCCTACTGCGACCTCCTTTCCCCAGTGACCCAACGTAAACTGACTATTACACATATTCGTCAATTCCCAATCCTCCGCCCCTAACTCCACCTTCTGCCCCTCATCCTCCCAATCCCCACACAGCCCCGCCACAAACTGCGCCGCCATGAAATGATCATCCGTCCCATGCGCCTCCCGATACATCGGCATCTTCATCAACATCGTCACCGCCCGGCGCAACGCCGGCCCACCCCCAGACTTCGTCAACGCATCCTGCACCTCCTGGCGAAACTCCATCGCCCACGCCTCCGGCGGCGTCTCCATCGCAAACGTATCCCGATACCTCAGCATCGGCGCCCACCGATTGCGATAGAGGTTGTGCACCGCGCCACCCGTGCCAACGAACAGCACATTGCCTTCCCGGCGCAGGCCGCGCAGCGCGCTGCCGACTTTCACGTGGTAGTGCGGGTCGTAGCGGGCGTTCATGGAGACGATGGTGGTGGGCGGGCAGCGCGTGGGGAACATTCGGATCAGGATCAGGTAGGTGTCGTGGATCCAGTCGAAGGTGGGGTTTGCGGAGGCGTTGAAGCCTGCGGTTTGTAGGAGGGAGAGCACGCGCTCCGCCATGGGCAGGTCGGGGACTAGCTCGTAGGAGACGTATTTGGAGGGGTGGACGTAGGCGACGGGCGATTTGGCGGGCTTGGGGTTCGTGGCGACGTGGATCTCGTCGCCGCGCGAGGCCCAGTGGGCTCCCTGTGGAAGGAGGTTAGTTCGGTTTGGACCGAGAAGATTGGGAATCTTACCATCATGACGACGTGTTCAATGCCGTGAGCGAGAGCTTCATCGCCGCATTTCTTCCAATAATCCGCGGATTTAGACTCCTCGCCCAGCATCATTGTTGAACCATGAGAGAAGAAGTGGACGGGCGTTAGTGGCGCCATAGCAATTGAGAACTCTTCTGAATACAGGAGAGGACTTAAAGAAAGCAGATAACGAAACAGGCTACTGCAGTTCACCTTTCTTGACGTTAAAGCATCTGGGCATTTACGGACAAGCTCTACCGCTGGTGAAGTTGTGGTGTTATGATCTCGAGCATTTGCGGAGACAAGACCGAGACGGAACACCCGATCCTTGGAGCGCCCGCAAAGCCGACACCACAATCAGCGCGAACACTTCCAAAGCAGCAATGATTTGACTCGTGAGGCTGGGAAAAAAAGTCGGCCGACACTCGTTCAATCTCTCTAGAGGCTATGAGGAAAATTACGTATCAGCACTTCTGTCGTTATCGATGATCCCCAATCAGCTACCTACCCCGACCCTTCCTGTTTGGCTTAAGGCAATGGTCAGCTAAGATTTGGATTGACAGACTGCAGGAAACGTGATCAAAATCAATCATAGTCGGAGAATCAATGACGAACATATTGTAGATCGAAGGCGGCCCCTACTAATCGTACTCCCCTCTCTTTTCTTTGAATCTGCTCACTATGCTGGGGAAAAAAAAGAAAACCTCTGAAGATAGATGCGTATTTATATTATACTTACTGCGGCTTTGTGTCTAGAAAAATATCGGTCCGAACTTGGCAAGATATCCGGCCTCGCGACTCCGAGAAAAGGTGGCTGTTAATTATGTTGTGTGGCAGAGAACAGCATACTGAGTTTACTCGGCCAAAAAGACGGAAGCCTGCGGAATACGGCATAGTATGTACTCTGTATCATTCGCATTACAGCGGCAAAATGTATATGTGTCTGGCTGAGGGCTAATTAGCAAGCTTTAAGCTCAGAGCGAGGCAACTACTCCATACTCTTGATTGACACAATTGTGGCTGCGCCAATTGGCGTTGTATCCTCCCTTCACCCCTCCATCTCTAAACAGGTAAGAGATCAGCGCGCTAACGTCTGGGGCCATTCGAGATCTGCAAGTGAGTCAGTCTGGCGTTAGATGACATGCACTCCGTATGCCACGACACCTGATCTTTGCTTATGCCTGCTAGCTGGGTCTCTTTCGCCTCTCAGCCTAGCAGGCGTGGCAGGCTGCATATAGTCAGTCTTGTCCCTCTGACACGTTCTGGATTGTATATCTTCCAGCGCCCTTGATTTCCCTCGACGCTGTCAAAATATACTACTTCTTCAATCTTCTTCAGCAGCTTCTCGGGACAGCTAAGACGTATCTCGCTCTGCGCGGGTATCGTTGGACCTCTCGCTGTGTGATACTTCCTTTCGACGGACACATCATGAGCACAGTCACTCCAAGCGCAATGAGCAGGGAAACTGTCAGTGTCGAACCGCGTCTTCACTTCTTTAACGCTTTCGACTAACAGCATATCATGAAGTGGCCTCGTTCATATAGAGATGGCGAATCAGTTATGATGAAGACCTCTTCCGGAGCCTGGCGAACCTATGTTATCGAACAGGCAACATATAATGGTTCCACAAAAATATGGGAATACAATCTCAAGGGCGACGCCGGAGAGCGAGAGTCTAAGATCTCTGAGCGCAAATTGGCCCGTCGGTGAAGCTCTGAGCAAAAGCAAAGCTCTGGATCTTGGATAAACTGCCTAGGCACTCCGCGAAAACCCCCGAACTACGAAATCCGACGCTGAGCGCCAGTCTTGATATCCCGAAGTCTTTTGAGAAAGTGAGCTTGGGTATACAGCGAGGATAGGATCGATATTTCCACTTCACAGGATTTCCAAAATTCCGTGATTGTTTTGATGAGGTGTCTCCCAAGAGTATGTTTCTCGTCCAGATGTGCGAGTAATTCAGGTTACGCGCGCGCTAAATCTATGAGCTGAAATGTAATATGAAAGACCTCTGCTACAAAGTCTCATTTACCTATCATCAAGCCACTTTATGCAGGGGACGCAGCTGAGAGTAAGCCTGCAGTAGACAAACCTGTATTAGCGTAAGGCTGAACTTTACTACATTATAAAGTCAGGTAGGAATGGCCGTCTTGCCAATGTCATTATCTGTTCGTCATGATTCAGCCTGATAACGAGATACAACGAACGAGTGATAAGAATGCAAAAAATTTCCAGTCTATACCAAAGGCTGAGGTAGGTATGGCGGGGACATCGCAGTCTCATTCAAAACAGGCCTCGGACTCGTCTCTGGATACCTTCGATGAGCTACCATGTATTGATCAACCCTTTGCTGTATCTTCTGGATGGATGGGCGACTGATCATGAATTAGATGGATACCCTGCACTTGCGGAATATCATGGTAGTGAGGACCGAAATTTAGTATTTCGCAGATTTAGGCATCTTCAGGCAAGGTTGATACTGGAGAAACAAGATCAAATTCGCCAGCTAGAAGAAGAGATACGTTGGTATGATTCCGAAGACAAAGCAAAAGATCTTCACGAACCATCACCGCGCCGAATCGAGACTCGTTATCGCCATGACATTGATGAGGCCAAGAATCGCTTAGAGTTGTTTGACCGAGCGGAGAGAGAGTTTATTGAGTACGGTAGGTGTCATTTTCTGATGCTCCTTACTCAGCCGTCTGACGAGCGGTAGAGAGACTGTTGTCCGCAGCTCATCATCTCGCGACTCTGGAACGCCCTTTCGAGTATGAATATAAGAATGTGTTGGAACATATACTCACAACAAAGCCCGTAACGAAACCGGAGGTTGCCTATATCGATGATCTAAAAGATCTCATTACCCTGAGACGTCCAGGTGCTCATGCCCATATTGGTGGTCTCGTCGAACTAGCCTTGAACCATATCAAGATAGCCACTCAGAAAAATGGCGGCAACGTCACCATGCAGAAGTGGGTGGAAGAGAACGGCGAGTCCGAGCGACTAGCTGGGAAGTTCATTGCTACCGTGATGTTCCTGTTAGTGCCACCGCTTTTCGTGGTGCCTATCTATGCTTTATCCGAAGTCGGCAACAACATTGGTAAAAGTATCGGCATTCTTGTCGCATTTGCCCTCACGTTCACTGGGTTGCTATTACTTGAAGGTTCCGCGAAACAGCATGAGGTCCTTAGTAGCTCAGCAGCGTGAGTAAGATCCTTCTCTTGCTGAGCGGCTCGCTGACGTGCATCGAAGGTATCTAGCAGTGCTTGTAGTTTTCTTCGGCAGTTTGGGTAATAACAATGCATCGCCCTCAGGCTGAATGCATTCTGGACTCTCTCATTTTTTCCGGGGAGAGGGGCCCTAGGGCTACATTGACAACCGTGGGAGGATGTCGAAAAAAGTATCGGTAGTGAATACGCCAAATATACTATCGTAGCTTTTCGCAGCCCGGAAGGTCCCGGTAATTCTTCCTTCGGCTAACTGTATCAGTGCTTGGAGCAGAGGATCGTTGTATTTCAGTAGCACCTCGTCTATAGCTTAGCTCTTACTGTAGTCTAAAAGGTTCGAAGACTAATCGGGCTACCTCTGACGCATGATGCCCACCGTCCTAGGTGATTATCATCGTGCCAGCCTCTTCTCACGAAGCTCTTGATTCATACGGCGACCTTTCCTAAGGCTCTGCTCTCGAAAAGCGAACTTAAGGGAACTGTGGGGACCAGGTCTTGGCCAGTAGATCAAATCGGGGTTGGAATTAGCCTTCTCGAGTGAATGCTGTCCAGTCTGGTTCAACCAATAGGTATGTCTAGGATGTCTGCATTCCCCAAGGTCCTTATACACCCAAATCGAGACCGTTGCATCTTTCCGTATTCGATCGACCCAGGGTCGTAGGTGGAACTCCGTGCCGCAGAGTACACATTCACCGTCGTAGCTGCGGTCCCAAAACACTTTGGACCTGTACCTAAACAGATTGTTGTGGGTCCCAACGAGTGCCCTCACGGCAAGAGCGTAGCTGTTGTCTTCAGGTCCTCTCATTTGACGATAAGCAAAGATGTCGCTATGGAGATGCGAACAAAGTGAAGGCGGCATGCAGGAAAGGATATCTTCAGGGTCATTTCGCCATGGAACAGCTATCCTCATGTACTCTTCTACGAGTAAGGAGGGTCGATCTTTGGTGACAGTTGCTTGACGAGAGTGAAATTTGATGGGGTCATCTTCAGTGCAAGCGACCCTCGAAAAATTTGCGCTTTCCAATGGGGTCCCCCAAGACGATCCAAGTTCGTTCCTATCCATTATGAGCTGTACCTGGGCAAAATAGAGACTGTTTGGGTCCGTCGCCGGTGTTAATCCTGCAAGCAACTTGGGCAAAGGATCCGCGCGTGAACACGGCCGTAGCTTCTCCGCCTGGTATGCTTGCTGTAACGGCGCGAGTTTATGCAGAGTTAAGCATGGGAAACACCATCGATGACCCGGGTAGTCCCTCATCAAATTGCGGAGGAAAAGTGTCAGCTCTCGTTGTCTCTTACCACCTTGATGCAATGAGATCCAGTACTGCTTGCCAAGGGCAGAGTAGGACCTCCTGCAAGTAAAGGACAGGGAGACAGCAGCATGAAGGGGCGTGAGGGATCCAATGGCCTGAATGACTTCTACCGGAAGTCTCTCGAAATGGGACGGCATCGTAGCAATGAATAGCAGATTGAGGTAACAAGTGTGAGGTAATAGTGTTGCTGCTATCAAAGTCCCATGCAAAGGCCAATTTGAACAACAAGAGGGGAAAACACTGGACGTTGCATATAAGAAAGGCCGTCGTCGGAGAGGGCTCGGTATCTATGCTAACAAAAAGTCTCGATTCAAAATCAAAGTAAATTGGTAATGAGAGTGGATCGGTCTCGTGTGGTGAGTACTTTATTGACAAAGCTTATGTGTATAACCTACGGGGCAGCCCAAGAACCAGTCTTGACCACCCCATATACTTGCCGATGGCCAGTTTGTGATGTCGACTTCAGTAAAATAGCTACACGCAGCTTTGATCTGCACCTAAAAGTGTGTGCGAATAATCGTGGATATCAAATGAGCCTACCTCTTTACCATCACACTTTTCAGAGCGTGACCTTGGTTTGTAGATATTCTTGGTGACAATGGGTTAAGGAACTCGGCACTCTTCCTCACAATCGTACTTTTTCGAGAATGGAGTGAGCATTTTGCTTATGACCCATAGTCTGATCGAGGCTACTAGAAAGCCTTTTCATATCTCCCAAGTGGAGGGTTGTCACAAAAGGCGCGGCGGATGTTCCGGTGCACCTCTCGGAGGTGTGGTTCTGCCACACTTGACCGCCAACACTTCCAAAGATGAATCACGGCCGGGCGATCAGCAATTGAACTTGATGCATATTTCATGTCAACATTTAGATTCAAAGGACCGGTCTTTTCATGTCTACATAGATCAACTCCGTACAATCTCCTCCATACCACCCGTTCATATTGTTCCTTTCAGCTCAGATCCAATACATCTTCTAGCGCCAAGTTCTCTACCGTATGCATACCAGCTAGTCACCGTATTGTTTTCAATAAGGAACAGGTGCGTAGCATGGCCTCGACGTCCAGCATCGACAACAAAACCTTGTCGCTTTTGCAAAAGTCTTCTCCCTCACCTATAACTACCGAACCCGAACCCACAAAGCTGTCTGCCTCGCTCTACCCATCCGCGAGTTACAGCGATGCCGAGCAGTCTGCGATTGTCGAATGGACTCAGGCCGCCTCGAATTTCGAGACCTCGTCACCCGAGCGCCTCTCGCACCTAAACAGTCACTTGTCAAGCCGTACCACAATCTTGGGCTCTAAACCATCCGTTGCAGACATCGCGCTCTACACACGCCTAGCACCCGTTATATCTCAATGGTCGCCAGATCAGAGGACAGGAGAGCAAGGCTATCATCACATAGTACGATGGCTGGATTTCGTTCAGAACAGTGCGCTATTTGGACTCAAGCTCGAGGACAGCGACAAGGTCGCGATAGACCCTGACGACGTACGGGTGAAAATAAAACCAATTGATGCCAAGGCTGAGAAGGAGAAACGCAAAAAGGAGAAGGAGGCTGCGGGCGAAGCTGGCGCCGTGGACGGAGAGGCAGGAGAAGGCAAGCAGGGAGGTGGGAGGAAGGCAAAGAAAGCGGCGAAAGAGGCCAAGGAGAAGGTCGAAGGCGCAGTTGCAGGAGCAGCGGCCGCAGTAGGCGCAGGCAAGAAGGAGAAAGCGCCGAAGCAGAAACAGCAGCCTGCAGCTAAGGAGGAGAAGCCGCTCAGTCCAGCATTGATCGATCTACGGGTGGGGCACATTCTCAAAGCAGAGCGGCATCCGAATGCGGACTCACTCTACGTGTCTACGATTACGATGGGAGATCCCGCGGGTACTGACAACACGTCGGAGTACGAGGGCCAGGTTGTGCGGACGGTCTGTTCGGGCCTTAACGGGCTGGTTCCCTTGGAAGAGATGCAAGGCCGTAAGATCATCGCGGTCTGCAACTTGAAACCAGTCACCATGAGAGGCATTAAATCGTGCGCCATGGTGCTCGCGGCGTCGCCCAAGGAGGCTCCTGGAGAGCAAGACAACCACAAGGGGCCTGTGGAGCTGGTGGATCCGCCAGCGGGGGCAAGCGCAGGCGAGCGTGTCTACTTTGAGGGTTGGCAGGGAGAGCCCGAAGGGCAACTGAACCCGAAGAAGAAGGTCTGGGAGACGATCCAGCCCGGATTCACGACGACAGATTCTCTCGAGGTGGGTTTCGAAGTCGGCGAGGTACCCCAGTTGGCGGGGGAAGGGGATGGAAGGAAAACTGGATTGGGGAAACTCAAGACGAAGGAGGGTGTTTGCACGGTCAAGACATTGAAGGGTGCGACCGTGCGATGAACGGAAAGCTACGTCTTAAGGAGTGTTTCAAAAGATAGGCCCACAGTGAAGCTCGGTAAATGCCTTAGGTCCTTCATCGTCGTAGGAATCATTCCTTCGGAGACCAGAAACTTCGGCCATCGTCGATTGAATGAATTGGCTACTAGGAAATGCCTCAAGACAAGATACCAAGAAAGCAAGCAAGTAAGATTCAACGGGGACAAACTCCTGCCAAGCGTAGTTCGACGTCGAGAAGATAGCAATTTTAAAACGGTTCCTCTATCTTAGCTTGTTTTATGCGCATGCGCCACGCGTTCCTTATCTACGTAAGCGCCCAAGCACTAACAGAGATCGAGGTCGCGTAATGGGCTGAGGCAACTGGATGCGATTATTTGGTCATGAAAAGAGCATTCCACCATACGCTGCTTAGAAAAGTACCTCTATGTGAAGTAATAGTTGCGACAGACTGCTGACGACGAAGCTTCGTCAACACGTTCAGATTGCTCGAGCTACTCTATCCACCAGAAACCCAAGATCCCATTCCCTGTAATGGGGTTTCATCCCAAAGCTATCGAGTAACTAACTCCTGGTCCGTACCCATCCTTCCCACCATTACTTGCACCCATACCCATTCTTCCAATCGAAGAAATCGTAGTGTATCATGTACAAGGAGAATCGTAAGGATATTCAAAACGCCATCGTGCATGTCTGCAATGCTGGGAGGGCAGCAGAAGACAATCCCGAACTCAAGCACCCTCAGTTCTGATCAACAGATCGACGTACACACAGGTCACCCGGTGAATGCGCGCCCAGGTTCCTGATGCTTCCAAGCCCGACTATCTTTGAATCCGATCGACGGGACATCGGGGTGTCGTAATCCCCACCAGCGGGGATTGCTGATACATCGTGTCAAACTCGCGCTGGAGCTTCCAATATGCGGGCCAAGTCACATTGCAATCAATACGTGCCAACGAGCTTGCATTCCGCGAACTGTCGATATGTCGTATCGCCGCACGTGGTCGTTGCGTCTGTCCACACGCAGGCCGCATACCTTCCGGTGGTCTGAAACCTGACTTCTCCAGCGCACTCTCTCGAGTTCCGTCCCCGTGTCGTGGTGGCAAAGTATGCGGCGCTGAGGCCATTTATGCTGATGGTGTAGCTGCCTTGGCTCACACACGAACCATTGCCTTTTTGTATTTGTGCTGCGAGTTGAGGATCCCAGCTTAATGATGTGGAGTGAACCGATTTGTCGCAGACATCGTAGCCGGTGTAGAAAGGCATGGAGGGATCGTTGGTAGGGACGAAGAGGTTCATGTAGTTGGTCTCGCGAGGTTCGAGGTATTCATTATGTGGGAAAGGATGCTGATATATCGGTGAGGTTGAGGCCACGCTGAGGAAAGCGAGAAGGAGAATCTGGAATGAGCTTGCGGTCTTCATGGTTGCTGGTTCATGAAAATGCGAAATAAGAGGTGGAATTCTGAGTGAGGATATGAACGGATGGAAGGAAGTCAAGCGAAGCCAGATTTCGTATACCGAAAAGAGCGACTTTGAATGGCGAAGCCGTGATAGGACGAGGTACAAAAAAGAAGACAGCCGCTTCACCTTATACTAAAACAATGAGAAAGGGACCCTCGCCAATCCAACGCATGAACAATTCCAATCCTTTCCCCCTCACGAGCCATCCTAAGACAACTGCGGGTAAGACAGCGAATCTGGGTCTCTCAGCCGAGTTTCACGTCATGGCGCCAAGCGGGATGCCGCCTCACAAGGCTGCCCTCGAAGCTGGTGCAGGTAAAGGAAGAGTGGTGCACTGTAGGTTTCGCGTGCTTGCTTTGCCCAGTGGAGCATCAGGAGCAGTGAGTGAGTGGACGAGTGGGCGGGACGCCGATCTGGGGGTGTTGGTGGCTTGCTTGCGTCTCAAGCTTTGCATCTGCGCCCCCAATCAGGCCCTTTTTGCTTGCATTTTATCCCGTCCCATTAAATACACAGCCATGCGGAGAAGCGCTAAGGCAAGAGAGATGGAGGGAATTTAGTGGTCATTGTCGACCCTTTCCAATCTTTCCTATATTTCCAAAGAAAGCCCTCATTCTTCTGGCCTATCGACTATTATTTAGCCCTCCGCGCATCGCTCTTGTGCAACTGGTTGTAGCATGCATGTGTTACCCTCTGTCGGGTGTTTTCGCCTGTTTCTCCTCAAACCGCATCTAATTCGTTCCCCACGGGGCCGGTGTTCCGCCGGTGTCAATGATGACGGACGGAACGTCTCACCTGCTTGTGTGAGAAACTAACCGGTCACAACGCATAGCAGTTCATCTCAACGATGCAACAAACATCTCTCTTTGCGGAGTAGCATCACTCTCACGTGTTGTTTGTGCAGTCAAACATCATCCCCGAAGCCATGAGCCGTACAAAACGTCCACGACCTGGTACAGGCGGAAGAAATTCGAGCCGGGCCGACGTGGATCTCGAACGCGATCGTGCATAGCCACCTACCAATACCTTCCTAGCAATTATTGACACCATTGGAAGCTAAACGGAAAGAGCCAGAGAAATCAAGACTTTACTTGGCATTCTTGCCCGCAAAGTGCCGAACATTCATGGGAGGTGGTATCGAAGACAAACGACAAGCTTGAGCTCCAACGCGTGCCCAGCTTCCCCTGTCTAAAGCAGATTGCCAAGCCCCAATTAGGGGAAAGGGGTACAGTTGTGTCACGATTTGGAGAGCGTTTCACCCAATGACCTTTTAGATTTGTAGCACGTCGAAATCTGCATTTAGATGAGTAGGCGCTCTAGTATTCTGGGTTTTCGTTTCTAGAACGCTTTCACTTGTTGAAGATTGCCTCTATAGGAAGGAGGAAAGGACAGGAAAGAAAACGTGAAGTGAAATATACGCGGCCTCTATATCAATGAAAAACTACAATAATGCTGTAAGGTAGGACCTGGAAGCTTTTTCTTTCTCGACCATTCGCGCAGTCTACTCTAGAACCTGCTTCAAGATGTCTCTCGTTTCTTTTCGCAAAGCGTGCACCTGGCTTTCGTTTGCTTCCTCTTTCGTTTCCGCTGCGCCGCTTCAGCGCCGTGCGACCATCGACAGTGATGCCGTCGTTGGCTTTCCTCAAACGGTTCCCAACAACCTTACCGGGACTCTCTATTTGAAGTACAAGCCCTACTTGTACGTAGCCAACGGCTGCGTACCCTTCCCCGCGGTCGATGCTGAAGGCAACGTGAGGTAAGTGCTTGGTATTAGTGTTTCTTGATAAAATAACTCTATATTTCGTGACTAAATATATGGCCTAGTGGTGGCCTTGCACCGTCGGGCGCGTCAAACGGAGATTGCTCTAGCAGCACTGGCCAGGTCTATACCCGCGCCGGAACTTACAATGGTGACTACGCTATAATGTACTCATGGTTCATGCCAAAGGACGAGCCGTCCGATGGGATAGGCCATCGCTACGATTGGGAGAACATCGTTGTCTGGCTCGAGAACCCATCGGCAGCCAATCCCACACTCTTGGGCGTTGCTGCCTCCGCTCATGGAGATTATCAAGACAACACGAGCCCAAGTTTGAGCGGCAACGGCCCTCTGATTGAGTACGAAAGCATCTGGCCGCTTGACCACCAGCTTCTCTTCACGTCTACCAAGGGTGGTCAACAACCTCTGATTGCTTGGGAATCTCTTACTGCTGCAGCTAAGCAGACTTTGAACACGTTCGATTTCGGCAGCGCTATTGTTCCTTTCAGAGATGATAACTTCCAGAGTTACTTAGCTGAAGCAGCACTGTGACCGGACACGGTAGCGGTTTCGCGTTCTTCTCAATATTGTGCTATAGAGCTAATCGACATGTTGGCCGAGTACATATCCTAATCAGGTTTCGAAATAGAATTTTGTCTTACGCGGAGAGATTCAAGGCCTTCTTTCCGCATGCCCAATATCGCTCATCCTTTCCATTTAGCATATAGTACAATAAGGCCGGCACGGTAGGAAAACCGGTCAGTGAATTTGTCGACTACAAATCCTGCGACTAGAGATGTCTCTCCGAAAGAGTCACCGGAAGGTAATATCTCCTTGTCAATCATCTATTTCGTACTCGATGCTTTCGCTGATCTAGTATCCCTGACCCCTCACTGGAGGCCCTACCTAAGAAATGCAACTGTGCAATATCTCTAGCGCTCATCCTGGTACCGTTGGAGAAGGGCATCTAGGCTGCAAAGCCGGGTCTTATGCTCACCACTTCCGTTTCATCATGTGATTTGCAATCGAACAGGTTGAATCGTCGGGGGAACCTTTGCTGCTGCTGACATTGCAAATTGGGTACACTATGGTTGCGTAGTACAGTGAATGGCAAGCCGAAGACGACTTCTTAGATTTTCTCCGTTCACTCTCACGACATCATGAGCATTTCAATTGCTAGGATCCTACAAAGTCGGCCAATTTCATATTGCATGTTGCTGTTCCCATTGATCCTTTGCTTGATCGAAGAAAGCCTAGCCATCCCAATACCGTCCAGTACATCGTCATCGCTCAGGAATCCGTATAATAACTTAAAGCATTAATTGGAGGCTAAGGAGCCTGCTCGTAACTTGGACGTGCAACGTGAGTAGCGTGTTCATTAGTTCCCACACACTAATCACGAGATGGAGCCTCGCGGCTATATGAATCCGCTTTCGAGACGTCATGAGCTTGTAATGACGTTAGCAAGATGGAATCGTATGATCACCCTAGATTCACTTGACATTCAACGCCGTATGAGAATTCTCACAGGGTTCTCAGGATCCGATCATGATCGAGTAGCCGTATCCCTACAGCAACCTCCGGGTTTGACGGTGGGCAAGAAAAGGAGAAAATTCACGCCTCTGTGCGTTTCGTACGCAAACGTGAGGCCAATGGCTCCCAGGCTTGCGTTCAGCGGGTTTCTTTGAAGTGGAACGGAAAACACGTTGATTGCAAGCTTTACAAAGCCGTCCTCACCTAACATGACAATTGCGTGGACATATATTCATCAAGGTACTTCAGCTAGAAGTTAAGGATTTTTAGTGGAAAGCGAGGGCGCAAAGGATGGGAAAATGCACATGGAGGAAGCCTGTGGCATAGTCGTCATTTCTTGAAATGGTCGTTTCTCCGGTCAAGCCTCCCCCAAAAGGAAGGAAGAAAACAGGATACAGAAAAAAGGAGAATAAGAAAAGATCAGGAAATCCACAGTTTCCATGTATTATTTCTGTAGTTCAATACTTGAAGAAAATTAACAAGCCAGCAGTTGCTAGGCTCAGATATATCCTGGGCCTGAGGTGCTGGCCTGGCCTGGCCTGGATGCCGGAACGGCTTCTAATTATTCCGAAGTCTGGCCACCTCCAAACTTACACGACCGTACGCAATATTTTCATCGAGCATAACCCTTATGTTACAAGTCTATTGCCTTTTACGGGCATGACTACCAGCACGACATTCTTAGTCTTGAGGATGACCAAATCGAGGAAGATTCTGGCGTTCGTGTATCCGCCTTGACAGCTTTGCTCTCCCAGTCCTTTTCAGCCATCATACCTATGGGAAACTATAGGACTTTTGCCAGAGGATTTTGCGATCCATCTTCTACTCTATAGGCCATTTCACAGAGATTTGGTGCGGGTACTTCCGTCCGGATTTCAGATCCTATACGAACTCGATTTTGTGCCTTGTAGCTACACAGCCGCCAAATCCGTGCGTAGGTCTTCGGTTCCCACGACTTACAACCTCTGGATATTGTTGACATCATGAAAAGTAAGTGCTCTGATGACAGGTGCCTCCAGAACAGCGCTGACTTCCTCCAGACGAAGCAGGGAAAGGTAGTCATACTCACTACGACGTACAATGACACCGCTCATACGAGACTTATGAACTATACGATCTATAAAATCATCAGAGACGATCCTAGACGATACAAATCACATCTACACGGCTAAGCCGATAGTCGGAATGGAAGAAAATCCATTTGCTGTCTGGGGAAAACCAGTCAAGAAGGCGCAACTAGTGTGAGAGAAAGCAAATACAGACTCGAAAAATTTGCGCAAGTTTAATTCGTCCCCACTACGTTACGTCTGCAGCAGGATTGCCCAGGTAAGAACTATATCATGTTTCTTCAGACCTCTTTCCATGATTAAAACTTCCATCACATTCGCAGTTTCCTCGCGAGCCGTCGCTTAAGAACCCAATTCTTGACGAGCTGTGAGCGCTAAATAGCCTTTCTTGGATGTATGACACACATCAAATCTCATCTGAACGCCGTTATCTGCTCGCGGAGAACATGCAGACTAATTCTGATCATATTTCCAGGTCGTCGTGTTGACTCGCAAGGTATTGGGGGATACTAAAACTCTGATTCTGGATGTTCTTGGAATTTACCATGGCCTTCGGGAGTGTAGTATCGATCATCATAAGCATTGGGAAGTCAATTTGGTCTTAGCTTTACAGTTTAGCATTCGAACTGTCAGTATGCATAGAACGTCTGAGTACTTCCTCCAGTGCTATGCTCCAAATTGTGACCACCTCCCATTGAAAAGAATAGTATACACAGGAAAAGGCTGTCAGACTATGCTTTTGCCTCCTCAACCTTCGCCCCTTCTACCCTCACCCCCTCACTCTTCTCTCCATCCCCCACCACCTTCTCATCCTCCTTCCCCTTCCCCTCCCTCTCCCCCTCCTTCTCCCCAATCTCATCCTTCCGCTCCTCCCTCACCGGACTCACCCCCCCTTCCTTCCCCTCACTCCTCACCCCCTCACTCCCACTCCCCACACTCCTCCTCTTCGACGGCGGCCTCTTCGCCGCCTCCGGAAACAACTCGGGCATCAGCCGCGGCAAGAACCGATCCAGCTTCAACCACGTCTCGCTCCAGAGCTTCTGCTGCTGCGGCGTACGCGTATCGTACTTCCACTGGGGATCCGGGACGGGGCTAGCGCTGGGCGGAGGCGGCGGCGGCGGCGGCAACAGGTACCCGCCGTCCGCCATGACGAGCAGGATGTTCTTGAGCGACTCCGGGATCGCCTCTTCGAGCGTGTCGTTGAGCGAGGAAGGCCCCCCCGCGCCGGCGTGCATGAGGCGGTCGAGGATCTGCAGGATGGTTGTCCAGAGGTCGAGCATCCCCTCCCATTCGGCGAGCTGGCTGAGGTAGTGCAGGAAGATCTTGCAGAGGAGGGTCGCCGCTTGTACGCGGGTTTCCGACATCCCGACGGGGTCGGATTGGTAGACTTCGGGGCGGAGGAGCTGGTTGATGAGGGGGAAGAGGACGCTAGAGAAGAGCGTGCTCCAGATGTGGTCGGATTCGCTGTCGGCGGCGGGTGGGGAGGGAGTGGTGGTGGAGGTGGAGGACTGGGGTTGATATGCGAGGGAGGGGGAGAGAAGTGCGCGTTGGAGAGATGTGAGGGCCTGATGCCGTATGGCGCGGCAAGGGTTGAGCGATTGCGTAGTAAGTGCGCGGAAGATAGGAGTCCAGTAGGCTGACCACGCTGTACATCGTCAATGGATGAAGAGTTATGGACTGAGCAGACAACTCACCCTTCTCCCGGTCTAGCTGAGACTGGGAGATGAAATTGGGCACGCGGTCGGTCATCTGGTGGACCCGAGTCATGGCTTTGACGCCACGAGTAACTGCCTCGTCTTGCCTAATAATCCGTCAGCGGTTGCAACTCCAAAGATGCTTTGCCAACACACTTTGGCTTATCTTTCTGCTGCCTGCCTCTTCTCAAAGCCTCATCCCTTTTCTGCTCTGATACTGCACCTGCGCTCCCTGCCGTGGCAAAGTCGTTCAATAATGAAATCGCCGACTCGTAGTTATCCGATGCAATAGCTGATGGAGAACCAGTAATTACATTCTCCAAGATCTCGAACACCACTGGTGTGACCTCGACCTCCAGATGCAGCCGGCGTAAAATTACCCAGAAGTCTGGCGAAGTCGCCATTTCCTTCCTTAGCCCCGAGGGTCCTTGTATACAGTCAAACATACCTCTGAGCACCGGTAGAGCGGATTGTTTCAAGAGGTCTTCGTCAAAGCTCGATATCGTATGCAGTATCACCGGAGCACGGATGTAGTCGTGGTCGTTACTGGCTTTGAGTAATAGCAGTAAATAGTACACCGCACGGCTCAGTACAACCGGATGGACGTGTACTGCATCTCGGATCACCATCTGCAAAGTATTTGCCACTTGCTGACCAAGATGCTCGACCGTTTCTGAATCGCGAAGCGCTAATACGGTTGCCAACTCGAGGATATATACAAGGCAAGGATCGTAGATAGGCTTCTTCGATTGTGGTCGTGTGCCGTTGGGTCGCAGCGGACTCGGAGTATGTATTTCAGGTTTGACAACGATCACACGGGGAGAGGAGGCTTCGGGTATTTGGGCAAGAAGGGATGCGATGACCGACTTTAGCGACATGAGAGGCATTTCTCTGTACTAACATTAGCAAGTGATGCTTCGAATAGGGATCTCAGCAAGCGTACTTGATATTGTCAAAGATAGTCTTGAAGTCGCAGGCCTTGACACAGTCGACTGTATTTAGGGTATACTCAATCTCCTGATCTGAAGGCTCGGGAGGCTCATCATTTGCGAAGCTTGAAACATAGGAGGTAAAGGCGGAGAAAAGACCAGATTCATTTGATCGCTCGGTGCGTTCTATGACCTGAGCTGGACTTTGCAAGGGGATCGGGGCCAAAGCGATTCTTTCTTCGGTCGAGGTAAATGAAGCTGGGATAAGAGAGTTGAGGAAGAGGTTAAGCATTATACGAACAAGCTAGATATCAGTCAGTGATATGCTTCCCTATTAGTCGAAAAACTTACGTGGACCCAGCCGTCTCGAACAGTAGCTTCATGGCCAGTTACAACTTTGAATAGCACCACCGTCGCTAGCTGTGCTTTAAAATCGCGGCCGAATCGTACTGCCGTCTCGCTCACCATCACACTTCTTTTCGTGTCTCCATCGTCTGCTTGCACTTCTGTATTGAGATTCGTGCTGGGTGGAGTGTCGGAGGATAATGTGGTAATCGTGCTTAAGCAGTAGATGATATGGTCCAAAGCATCGCTCAATCCATATTTCGCAGCTATTTGCGCGCACTGGTCAAATCCGGTGACTACCCGAGAAAAGACTGCGTCGTCTGAGGCGGACAGGAAAACATAAGTGAGTGTAGCAACAACAGGCTTCCACGTAGCAGAAAACATGTCCGCATCAAAAATATTCGTTTTGCAGATTGTCAAGTCAGTAGCGTCTTGCGTCTTGAGAAGCAGCTCTTTCCAGGCGTGATCATAAGCGTGCTTGTTATCGTGTTCTTCAGGCAAAATGATCTCCCTTGTTCTAATGGAATCATATATCTCTTGAAGGTAGTCCGGTGGGAAATCTTGCCCATCGTTGACACCCCGTAAGTTTCGAGCAAAGTCATTGTATGACATACGATTTGACGATTTCACATTAGGATTATGCTGGTCAGTGTTCAGCATGATAATAGCATACGTCAGGACGTAAACCGCGTCATTGTTCTTGATGCCCTCAGGTGTATCGCTAGCACAGTACTTTTGCGAAAACACAGTGACAATCCGTTCAATCAGCTGTGACTCTCCAGGAAGGCGGAAGGAATTCAACAATTGTCTCAATGCCTCATCTACTCGAAGACCCGTGAAGTCGAACAGATCCAGGAAAGCGTTCAATAGTTGATCATTCGATTTCTTGGAAAGGTAGTCACCCAGAACCTTCTTATCTATCCGGGCTGTACCTTTCAAAAATTTGACGACTGAATGGGGATTATTTGGATCATCGATAATACCTTGCGAGGCCAAGAATGCGATGCCGCCTTTTGGGTTTTCGTTGAATTTTGTCGCGCCTCGAATGGTGACTTTCTTCATTGATCTCTGTTCCCTGAGCTTTGCTCTGTCCGGATAGCCTTCAAAAACTGGTTCATCATCTAATCTATCGGCGATGAATTGGATAAATCCAAGCAAAGCATCCAGACACAGTGGTGGGACATTCGTGGTACTCCAGGTCGCCGAGTCCGGAAAAGCACTTCGTGACAAAAGGCCCACCAGGTCCATACAAAGATCACTACGGTCTATCTCACAGTCATAATTGGTGAACAGCTCCACCATGAAGCTTGGAATGCGCACCAAATGACCGACGTTTTCAACCATGGCTTCCCGAGCATCAGGCTTTCTGTTGCCACCTTCAAGGCCAAGCTTTTGTCGGTCTTTGACCGGAACTGGAGTTGATCGACCACTACTTGTGGGCTGTGGAGTTGAAGGCTTGCCCAGTCTAGGAGCCTGCGGAACGCCTTCATATAACGATGGATCAATGCCTGGTTCCTGCGGTATTTCAACTCGGGGATGAAGACATGCAACTAGATAGGATAGAAAGAGCTCCTGCTGCAATTTCAACACGCTTCTGCACGTGCTCAGCAGAGTACCCGCGACGCGCAAGGACTCGTTCAAGATCGCCATATTCTCATTTCGCACCAGCTGGAACAAATGCCGACATAGTGTGTCCTTTGCCAGACTAGCGAGACTAGGATGATTGGCAATGGAAGGTCCTGCGACCTCGAGCGCCACATCCACGATTCTCAAAGCCATCACACGCATAGTGTCTGTATGTTGTCCGTCGTGGGGATCCAGTAAATCGACCAACACTCTGAATAGCTCTCTTATTGATGGCAGAGAATACGGCTTTATCTCTGTATCTTCCTCTACATCAGGAAGATGCGGAAGTTCGACAGTGCTGCCATTCAATGTTGCGGATGTAGAAGACCTCCCTTCGATATCATCTTTTGGTGTATCTAGCTCTTGGCTCTGACCATTTGATATTGGTTGTTCACGCCTTTCTTTTGCTGGCGAAGCCATTGCAGACTCCCCATTCACAGAAGGGTCCATTTTAACAGCGTCCATATCGTCTTTAGTCGTTGCCTCCAAAGCTCCTGGAACCTCACCGGCTTCAACTTCGAGTGTTTTTAACCTTTGAAAAATCGTCTGGCACATAGTGACCATGGAAATTTCCGCAGATCTTCGCAATACTTCCGAGAGTCTGACCTGGCAGCACATGCTAAGCCCTGTTTCCATCATTTCACATACGCTCTCGTCACTGAGAATATCGCCGCCCGGTCCAGAAATCATGCCCTCCATTAACTTCAAAATTCGTAGGAGTACGATCTCATCAGCGGCGGAGTTCGTTGCTTCGAAACGACAATGGGTGATTGCGGACGAAAGGAGCTGCATGCCTAGCGCAAGTTTCGGTGATTCGCGACTAATTATATTATATGCCAGGAACTTTGTAATAGCAATGAGTGCCAACGAGGTAATCGGCGCAGAAGTCGAGGATGAACGAATGACTTGCAGAAAAGGATGTAACAGTGCCGTTGTATCAAAGCTTCGAATATCTATTCTTCGTTAGCGAGCTCCAAACACCTTAGGCTCAGTTCCACAATCGCTTCAGCTCCTACCTTTACAGCCTTTCAGATCATTCCTCAGCCTTGCAAACGCGCTCATGAGCGGATTGTCCTGCATACTCTTCCCCTTCTTTCCCCTCAAACCCCACCGACTTGCCAAAGCCTCTCCATCCCCCTCTTTTCCGCCAAAATGCACGCCTCCTACCGCATCTCGACTCTTGCCATCCCTTCGATTGCTAATTGGCGACTGCTTGTTGTTGCTATTGCTTCCGCCTCCAAGTATGGCCGAGACAGACGAATGCGCCCATCGCGCATGTTTGCGCATAGCCGATGTGACGGTAATGCATTCTGTGACGACGAGGGAGACTGGGTCGACGGCTACGCGTACTGGGAGAGTGTGACCAGCTGTTTGTGGAGTGCTGAAGAGAGAGGAGTCGAGGGCGGTGTCATCGTTCATGATAGGACGGGAATTTGGTGGTTAAGGTCTGCAGTGAGAGAAGGACCAGCTGTCTGAGCAGTGGGCTGGAATGAGTTATAGCCTGCAAGACTCCACCACGAGAAACGAATTAGGGAGCATATTAGTGACCACGTAGATGCAATGCGGTGCTCGAGGAGCTTGGATGCGGCTGTTTTCGGTCTTAGGCAGCGGACTTTTGGATGGTAGTCTGCAGTGCAAAGACGTGTCCAAAGCTCAGGGTCTGATTTTCAGGAACAACCAATTGCAAAGACCAATACGGTAGCCCTCGTAGAACTGGTGGGTAAATTCCAGCTCTAGAAATCCAGATTATATAGCAAGGGCGCCTACTGCTATAGATTTTGTTAGGTCTTCTGAGTCAACGCTCCACCTCTGGTCATTAGATTAGCGGAGACATCGTTACCATTGAAAAACTTTCGGATACTACTTGAAATGTTACTTAGCTAAAGCACTAGGCATGGTACATTTCTTGCGTACATTATCCTTCGAGCTACTTTCCCTTCCTAGATGCATGCTTCTCTCGAATTGAACGGAAAATAGAAATTTAAGTATACGGTGTTGAAACCCGTTCAGCATGAAACGATTGCTAGCATTTGAAGTCACTGAATATGGATACTTGTATCTAATCGTACAAAATCAAGACGCTACACTTTACAATCGATGCGTGATGTGGATGCAAGACGCCCAAGGGAATTTTTATACAGACGTGCGCTATAACGACCCCGTAGTCAAGCTCCCATGCCATTAGCAGGGCGATCTTCGCTTTTTGCTCCTTTCAATGCCTGAACTAATACCAAAGCCATGGGTTGAACGCCTAAACACCTTGCGTGTCTGAACCGGGAGATGTTCGCACTGTCTAATTGCCTTGGTCCGCCTCTGGCAGTCTCTTGTGAGCAGTGCCGAGTTGTTCGTCGATAACCCGCTTCATGTCATCGTCGAACTGAGCGTCGATCTTGGCTTTGGCCTCTTGGCCTAATTTTTCATTGCCATCTAGTGCACCGTAATCGACACCTTTTTTCTCGTTATCCCCAGATTTGTCTTTACTGTCCGAGTCTTTCTGCGATTTTCTAAAGATGGGGGTGAGCAATCGTACACTACCAAATGGTGGAACGAAGACTTACCCATCTGCTTCATCAACTTTCGGGCCTTCTTTGGCTTTTTCTTCATCCTCTTTCTTGGCGACCTCTTGCATGCCAGCTTTATCTTTTTGCCATTGCTGATCTGGAGACTCGAACTGGTCATCGACCTTTTTCTGAAAGTCTGCCTTTTCTTTCTCGTCTGCCTCTTTTTGACGGCGCTCGGTCTCCATTTCTTCCATATGCCGAATGTCGTCGATGCTAGGTTCGTACAAATGCCAAATAGTATAATGCGGAAGGCCGTAAACAGAGAAGCCCGAGCGCTTGGCCATCTGGACGAGACATCAATTTCGATGAACAGGGCAAAATTAAGCATGCGGTACTTGCCTTGCCGAATCCTTCCGTCTCTGCATGCTTTTCGAAGCTGAAAGCAGGGAAGTGTACGCCAGACCTAAAGACCTTGGCCTTGGCCAAGATACTGACTCCTCCGACACCGTCAATCTCCATTTCCATATCAGGATCGCCGTATGGGTCACGAAGATATGCAAGATGTGGTCTCCACGTTGCGTATTCTGCATAGCCTTCCACAATGACAGCATCTTCATCCAGAGTGTCTGCGAGTGCAAGGGCAGTGTCGGACTCCTGCCACGAATTCAAGTCGTATGGTTGTTCTCCACCGAGCCAGTCGGGTAAAGGTCGCCAGACGTCTGGGCGCAACAATTAGTGTGCGTCAGTCGTACTGCACGGAGCCTGTACTTACTAGGTACGATAACGTCCTTGTTATGCCGCATCAGATCCTCCAGAATTGTGAATGGTGCCGTCTCAACATCCACATCTCTCCAGTAGACCCAGCTGTGCGTCGGTCGTAATGCTGCACTCAAAAGCCAGTTCCGAGCTTGTGCCATCGCTTTTCTTCTGCTTGCCTGCGCTGCAAAGCCATGTCGGCTCTCTGCATCTTGCGCGACTGACTGTCCAAAGTCCTTCTCGATGATTGACAGCTCACCGAATTGTTTCTTCGGGTCGGAGTTCACTTGTAAATCTTCCAATAGTTCAGACAACAGTTCCACGGTGTTGTCCTTAGAGTCTCCCACGAGGAAGGCTATGTCGACAAGGTTGTGTGGATAGGTGAGGTTCTTCAAGTGCGCAAAAAACATAGGTAGATGTGGTGTCGCATCTCGTAAGGGAGCACATAATAATACTCTTTCTTCCCGTTCCCAACCTCTTGCTGTACCTTGCACGTTGGACAGATCGTAATATCGAACGGTTTCCAATTGGAACTCCTCTCCGGATGAGAATATCCCTAACGATAATGCGCTCGTGAAAAATGCTCTGAAATTAGGGAAGAGAAAGAAGAGTCCGAGAAATAGAACGCTAGCGATAATGCCAACTCTCAAAACAAGCTGTCTTCGTCTTTGAAGGGCGAACGAGGATCGAGGCTGAAATCTATGGAAAGACTATCAGTGACCAGTCAAGGCAGTTTAGAGGACTGCAAACGGAGTGGGACGTGCTGGCATACTTGGACTCGGATTTGCTGTACTTGTGAGGTTCGATACTGAAAGTTCCGCGACTTGCGAAGGGAAGCGCGGAATGCCCATTGGAATAGGCATGCCTATTCATTTTTTGCCTGCCTGGGCACTGAGGTATATGTGGGCAACATTCAAGGCGAGTCGTGAAGAGAGGGTTGATGGAAGGACGGGAGTGAGTGGGCTTCCTTGGGGCCGCGGACGCATCAACTTTCCCCGATGACGCTTGCGTGGAACTTTGCGTTTCCCGTGTCACCCAGCCCGACCAAAGAGAGGACCAAACGTGAAACGTCAGGATGGAATCAGTAGCTTGACAGCTGCACACTCAGAGCTGCGGATGCATTTCCTGGCGATCAGAGAGGCGAGGGATTGAGCAATTGAAGAGCGCTCTAGGCATCATCTACGGCTTTGCAAAGCAGCGCGAATTCGCCATCTGTTCACTCTCTACGATTCGTCATTCTGTCGCGAGGCACCTCGGGTCCTTGTGCAACCGAAAGGTAAAGGTTCGTGCAAAGTCTTTACTCATCTTGAAGGCGTCTTATCATGTTCTGTTTCGGCGCAAGGCGACATCGATGGAGAAATAATCTATCAAGTCGACCATTCTTGTAGTCGATCAACGATTGTGGAAGACATCCACGATTGATAGCTTTATCTACTGGTCGCGACGCCGGGGTCATCGAAACAGTACTTAGCAACCCTACTTCGATTTCTCTTGAGAAATCTGGATAGGGTCACCAGTGAAATACAGGACGGCAGTGTGGCATTGTAGCAAGATATTAGACAGGGGCATCAGATCTTTAACGACTGCATCTGACTCAGTACCAAAACCTATCAAATGAACGCACACTCTTTTGGTCATCTACATATCGCGGCAAAGTGCCGGAATGGATTTGAGGAGGTGACACAGCATGTCTCCAACCACCTCCATCTCCATCTTCTCCTTTCCCTCTTCTTTTTCAATCTCGCACACCTGTGCGAGAAAGCATGAATCGCAGCAAAATCATCTGTTTGTTATTTCAGGCTCCCTACTACATATTCCGCATACCAAGCATCAAAGCTGCCCACCTCGAACTTGCGTGGGAGCTCACTGCGAGGAATATTACACATAATGAATACAATCCGATTCATCAGAGTGGTAAGCCTAAGGAAATGAGTTAAGAGTTAAATTTCTTCTCTAATTGCGTACCTAGCCATAAATCATGTCTTCAGGTGTAACCGTGCTCTGGGTTTAGCACCTGACCATGGTAATTACACAACAACAACGGAGCGAGTGCAGGAGCAGATTCAGGTGATTTGAGTCCGAGATTTCGTCCATGTAATTCCAAATGGCTTCCATCCTTTCCTTCATGACGCTGTACTTCTACTCTGCCTCGAATTTTGTGTTGTATTACAAGACCGCGAGAAATAAATGTGTATCAATTCCTAAGTTTGAACAGATCATGAGATTCAGGGACCGCGCTCTGGGCCTCAACACAAGGGACGAATGTCTCCGCTGCAAAGAAAGTGAACTGGCCTCACAAATAAGGAATATCGATGGTATCACTTTGCAGCCAGACGCTAAAGCGGGTTTCGACAAACTGAAGCTCTCAAGGGCTGGTGTCTCACCCGTTGAATGGCCATGGAACCACACAGTTGTTGGTATGTACGCGGCTCCTAACTTCCCTCTGCCGGAGCTTCTGAAGCGCGCTGGATTAAGAGTCGACGACGCAAGGACAAGAGAACCAGGATTTTTGCGAGACAGAAAATCCAGCACTGCAGCCGACATCGATTTGATCGTCCAAATGCATGATAACCAGTCAAATTTTGCAAATGCTGTATCCTTCGCAAGGGCCAGGACAGAAATGTTGCACTTCGCGAAGGCGAACCTTCCTCTTCCATCATCAGCCTCAGAGTACACCATGCTCCACGTTGGCAACTATCACCGGTTGCCGGCGATCAACGATGGCTGGAACTATTTGGGCCTTCAGCGTCCGACTAGCGAAAATAAAAGTGGTATATTTCAAGGACTGCCCCCGCTAAGTTTACGATGCCTTGGTATCGGTGCCATTGACAGGATGCGAAAACTTGACGATCTTTTCCTCTAGAGACCTGAGAAGTCCACAAAGAGGGTAGACCCAATCATATCTTGACTGTCTCGATCAAATTGTTACCTGGAATGATGTCTTACTTTCAAAGTAGGCTAGTCGCGGGTATACCTGGGAGTGTTGCGATTAGCCTGTGTTCTGCTTGGTCTTAGATAAGTAGCCTCGCAAAATTTCGCGCTCAGACAAGCCGATTTACTCATGCCATTACGCCGGCTACTAGCACATCCAGCTCAAGACGAGCTGCAAGGGGCCAACAGCTCTGAAGACACGATTACATACGGCGGAGGACATCTCCCAGTGGACATGCAGTGCGCTGTACAACTCCACTACTCGTCATTCCAGTCGCGGCTGGTAGAGTGCGGGAGGGTGGCTTGGCGGAACGGCGTCATAGAATGGATAGACTTGGTGTCATCTTCGTGCTGGGGTTGCCCAATAGAAATCGAAATCACTTACTTCTATTGTTTGCGAACGGTCATCAATAACATCTTTTGTGCTCCTACTGGTTATAGGTCAGCCCCGAGAATCGCAATAGCAACCAGTGTAGAGATTAAAAAAAGTCAGAGAAAATCAGAATTATGGTAAGCTGGTATATAGTTTTCTTCAAGGGTGTTCAGTAGCAGAACTGATTGGTATACGCTCATCATGAAATCAAGACGTTGAGAAAGCGCAAGTCAGACATACCTATCATGAAAGGAGAACCCGGTTGCATACAAAGAATCACTATTAGGAAAGTCAGCCTCTGTAGTCAACAAGAACGACATAAACATGAAGATGTGACCGTGGTGTTCAGATGGTGATGCATGTTTGTTCATGGCTCAGCGCGATATCACCAGAACGTATTGTGACAAGTTTCCTCATGTGATCGTAGTAAGAAGTAGAGAAGGAAATCTTGACTGACTTGCCAATAGCTAGAGAATTCACAGGAGTGGTGGGAGTTGAAAAAAGGTCTGCTAGCAGATGAACATCAAGTGGGTTCAAAGCTCGGACCACAGCTTATTCTTCACCCTTCATCCGAAAATTCATGTGCTACGCCGCAACAATCCCTCTCTTCTTCGAGCACATCATGCTACAACAAAGATGACAGACCGCCGCCGAACCAATCCTCCTAATGGTGGTACAGCTCCTCCCATATTTCTCTCGTCCCTCTCTACAGCAGACTCTCTGCAATCCAAACGCCCATCACGAACTCGTCGACCAGATGAGATTCGCAAAATCTGTACGCACGGCACCCTCCTCTTTTCCCCTAAGCTTGTCCTTGCGCTCACTAACACTCTCCCTTCCAGTCCTGAAGACCGGCCTCAACCCTTCGGCGACCGGGTCGGCCTACCTCGAGCTCCCCCTCCCCACCCCGCCACCTCTCCCCTCCAGCACCTTCCTCCCGGCCTCCTCCTCCCTCAAACTCACCTGCTCGATCCACGGCCCGCACCCTCTCCCGCGCTCGCAACCCTACAGTCCGCACCTCCAACTCAGCACACACATCAAATTCGCGCCGTTCGCGTCGCGCGTCCGACGAGGCTACGTCCGCGACGCGCAAGAGCGCGACCTCGCTGCGCATCTGGACACTGCGCTCCGCGGCGTGGTGATCGGGGAGCGCTGGCCGAAGAGCGGGGTCGATGTGTGCGTGACGGTGTTGGAGGGAGAGGAGGATGCGTGGTGGGGTGGGAGTAACGTGCTGCAGGGGGATAATAGTGGCGTAAGGGGGGAAGGGGCGGATGGCGGAGGGAACTGGGGCGCGATGACGGTGCTGGCGGGGTGTGTGACGGTGGCGAGTGCGGCGATGGTCGATGCGGGGATTGATTGTGTGGATTTGGTGTCTGGTGGAGTCGCGGCGGTTGTGGAGGATAGCACGGCATGGAATGAGGGCAATGGAAAGGGGTCAGCGAAGCAGGGGAGTGGAGACGAGGGAGAGCAGGGCGTAAGAATGGTGTTGGACCCGAGTCCTCCAGAGCATGAGCGTGTCGTTGCCGCTGCGATGGTCGCATATCTACAGTCAAGAGACGAAATTACGGAACTGTGGGTTAAGGGCGATGCAGGGATCGACATCGAGGATCTTATCAATGGTGCTGTTCACGCGGCGAGCGGGTCTAGGACAGTGCTGGCCGAAGAGCTTCGCGAAGCTGGGGAAAGAAAATTTGGTGAGGTTGCGAAATCTGGTTCGGAGAAAGTCCTGGGAACTAGACCTGGCGTTTCGAACGACGTCGATATGACCGGATGACTCCCATCAGGAGATGGGATCACCATTTGCAAGATGGACTCGCCAAGGTGTTGAGTTCACGTGCCAGAAAAGACATACTCCGTACTCAACAAGCTGAGAACGGGCAGACAGTGCAATCAACGAAGGTTATGAGAGATCAGATTCGCGCATAGAAAGGCATCGTTGGGCCATGGTACAACTCGGTATGTTCACTTTCTCATCCAGCTATATACACGTGAATACTCACTTCATGGCTTTAGCAATAGCTTGCCAGTCGTCTTTCGACCTTCAAGATCCTGTGCAAGAATTAGTTGGCAACCCTTTTCAACGCAGGAGGAGCATACCTGGTGTGCCCGAGCAACATCCTTCAGTGGGTATGTCTCGTGGATACGGACATCGATGTGGCCCTTGATCATCATATCAAAGAGCTCATTCGAATAGTGCTCGAATTCTTCTCGCGTGGCAACGAAATTGAAGAGCGTTGGCCGCATTAGTCGAACGTTCTTCGCAGAAAGCCGCCTTCAAAAGGGTTAGTCATTTGTCTTCCCGTATCAATAGCAATCACAGCAGACCGCATCGAATGACTCCGAAAGAAAATCACTTACGCGATCGTGAATGGCGGTACTGCTCCACTGGCATTCCCAAAACTGATCATACTCCCCTTGCGCGCGAGGCACTCCATGCTCAAATCAAAAGTCGCCTTTCCGACCCCATCAAACGCCGCCACAACTCCCAGACCTCCAGTCAACTCCATCACCTTCGCCTTCAAATCCTCATTATGATAGTCCACCACCACCTCCGCCCCATTCTTCCTCGCCAACTCCCTCTTCTCCTCCGTACTCGCCGTCCCAATCGTCCTCGCCCCAACCATCCTCAACAACTGACACAACCACAGCCCCGTTCCGCCCGCTGCCGCATGCACCAGCACCCAGTCGCCCTTATTTACATGGTGCGCCTCGCGAATCAGCGTCCACGCGGTCAATCCCTGCAGAATCCCTGCGGCGCCGTGGCTCTCGGGAATCTGCGCGGGCACTGCAATCGTCTTTTCCGCGGGGGTGACCGTGTATTGCGCGTAGGCGCTGGTGCCCATGTATACGACGCGGGAGCCGGTGGAGGGGGCACCGGGAGTGTTGGGGCCGGCGGCGATGAGGGTGCCTTCAGCTTCGCGGCCGAGGATGTAGGGGAAGGAGGGCGCTGAGTAGAGGCCGGTGCGGAAATAGCTGAGGGGAAGCGTGAGAGGAGATGGGTACGGGGTGGGGTGAGGGTGGAGGCATAGGTTGGGGAAGCGCAAAGCTTACGTGTCGATGTAGTTGATACCAATGTAGTCATTTTTGACAAGCACCTCGCCTTTGATTCATTAGCGATGGTAAAGGTGGATAGCGTTTGGTGGGGCCCTATACCTTCCTGAGGTTGGGGGACTGGGAGATCTGTTTTGTATTCTAGGACTTCGGTACCACCATTCTTGTTGATAATAACCCCGCTCATAGTCTTTGGAATGTCTGAAGAAGCCATGGTGCGAACCGAAAAATTTGGAGCTATGTGGGATTGAACTGCTGAAAGTCTTGCTGCTGGGGCAAAAGAAGCTTTGGGAAGCTGTCTTATGAAAATCCGGGGAATATTATACATTGAGGAAAGAAACATCAGGTCGTTTGATGAAAAGGCCGAGGCCAAGGAAAATGTGATTAACAATCGTTGAAGTTTCAAGCAATGATGCAATGGCCATTGCCTATCGTGGCGGGGTTAATATCCCCAAACTCGTAAGTAACTCCGGACCCCACTTATTCGTCCGCCCCACCTCCTGCAGGCTATCGTCTTCTGCAGGCAATTTTTCGAACCGCACACACAACTTCAATAATTTTTAACTCCACCAATATGGCTCCAATTGATGAGGCGATTGCAGATTT